>APFE030821430.1:2078-39134 GCA_000404065.3 Pinus taeda
AGAAGACAAAAAGGTGTTGCTGGTAAAGGTGGACACTTTGAAGAATACTGTAGATGCATTGACAAAATCTGTGAGCTCTAAGAAGTTCTCCTGGTGTAGAGAAACAATGGGAGTTTCAGGGCTAGGAAAATGACTAAGCTTTCCTGTGGCCCCCTGTGGAAAGAAAACAACAAGTGGGAGAATGTTGGGTTGTGTTATATTCCTTCCACGACTAACCTACGTAGTGAATCAAGGGAGTTAGGGGGGGGGGAACTATTATAGACATATTTGGGCACTGCAACCCCAATCATATATGCCCATAAACGAAGGGCTTCTGAGCCCCTAAAAGTATTGTTTCATACCCTAAAGGAACAAGGTCAGCTGATTACATCATCTCCCAGAAGTTATCCATGGAAAACTGCTCAAAACTAGTCAAAACTGGACCATATAGACTACTCAGTGCTAAGGGTGCGATGCATCTCCTGATTAGTGAAAAAAGTGTGATGCATACTGGAAAGCCCTTCTGTAGGGTGTGATGGGCTATAATAGACAAATGGCAGAGACAGTTTGCAAGGTGGATGATCATGGAATCTTCCAGAAACTTCTCCTATGACACTTGCCTCTCTGAATTCGCCCAAGGATGAGTAAGAGATCATGAATCTCCAAGTGGAACCAAGAACTATCAGAGAGAGGACACTAATCAAAATCCCAGAAGCTAACTCACCCCCTGCAAACATCTATATATGGATCCCTCATCATAGAGATCTAGAGGCTGGAAACTTGTATTTTGTAAGGAAGTTCTGTTGGTTTCTTGGTGGAACATCATAGTATTGGGTGATCTAAGCTTTTCATGAGGTGAAGAAGGGATTTCATGCTGGGAGGATGAAGTTGGGTCAGATCAATGGGTTGTAATCCTCTTTTCTATTCTTTCTATTAATAAAGCTATTCAAGTTTTCCTCCACATTCTTGTATGTTTGATAATATATGCATTTGTGTGGTCAATATATATCTGGTCCTATATTGTTTATGATTGTAGATCTCTGTACCTCGATAGTGTTATGCTGCTTTGACCTTATAGGTGCTCTTTGAAGCGGGGTAAGCAAGGAAGGAGCAGCAAAGATCTGTCAAAAGGGAGAGGAAACAAGAAAGGAACCAAGCACAAGACTGAGGTTGGTACTCTTTACTTCCCTCTCATCTACTTCTCATAAAGGGAAACCAAAATAATTTTAGTTTGTTTGTTTCTAAGATAGCTACCCATCTTAGTGGGACTAGCAGCTTCGAGTGGACACTAGATTTCTCGATAACAAAATGGCGACTCCACTAGGGAGCGAATAGCTTGTTTGCTTGTCTATATTTGTTTACTTTATAAACTACAGACGGAGCTTGAAGTTTATCTAGCTAGCCTTCGAACTGCATTTTCTATGCAAGTGCAAAGTAGATCAATGCTGCTTCAGTCTATCTCTCGGTTTTGTTTATAAAATGAACAATTGATTTTCAAACATCCTAATTGCCCTGGTGGTGGCTCAAGTAACCTCATTAGATTAGCCCCTGTGATTTCTATTTACTGACTATCATTAGCTCGGCCTAAATCCCTAAACTAAGCTGCAAACTGTGACCAAAGACCAAGTTAAAGTCTCATCCCTGTACCATTGCACCCTCTCTTCTAGGAAATTTGGATGCATCGTACCTCCCGTGTGCAGTAGGTGAGATGCATCCCTGTTTCCCTGTGTTACAGGTGCGATGATCAGATAAGGCTAATTTTGCCTCCAGATTTTGGTTTTTCTTCACTCTCTTCAGCTTTATTCAGGAGTTTTACTGTTTGTGATCAGTATACCAATGTGGAAACTCCCTTACTTTACATGATTTGGCCTCCATTGTGCAAAGAATTGTGAATGTTTTTATGTATTGTGCACCATTTACAGTTCTCTTTTACAAAGAAGTAACTTAATCAAACTGTCGTCTTTTGATTTGGAAGTGTCACCAGTGTCGTTTTCAGTCAAAGAAGAGGATCCTATTATTCTTGACGGTTGATTATACTGTTACTCTTGTATTTGATTTGAATTAGTATTTTTTCAAGTGTCGAAAGGAGTTTTCAATTCAAAATCGCAAAGTGTCGTCATTATCTTCCTTTCGTATTTTGAAGAAAAATTGTTAGTATTGTCGCTTTGAAAAGAAAATTCAGATTTGTACTTAGCATTGTTTTTGTCATTCACACATTAAGAAAGCAAAAAAAAAAATACATGCATGTGCATTTTCATTTAGACTACTTGTTGGTTTGATTTAGGACAGTGCATCTAGTGTGTGCTCTCTCCTCTATGTTGAAAGAATCTTTCCTTAGTAGCTAGGATTTTCATTGCAAAAAGAATATCAAACAATTGTTTATCATCTTAGATTGCATTTTAGGAATTGGATATCTAAATCACGCGGTGAACCTTAAAGGAAAACTTCTTAAGAAAGATCAACTATAAAATAAATTTAATGAACATAAAAATGCTTTGGAACCTAATGCACAACATTTAGAAGTCTAGGCTAGAGACGTATTCCAGCGTTGTAAAGCTTGGTAACTATTGCTTTCATCGTAGGTTGGGTGATTCCTCCTCTTTGAGATGACAAGTGCTAGTATGGACTTGTGCTCCCACGTACTGTCAAGTATATATTGGGAGACCACAATAGGTTATATCCTTTATCCTTAGGAAGCCATGTTTTCCGCCCTATCGATCACAATGCATTGAACATAGCATTCAGGGAGACTGATTGCCATACCGTAAAAAGTATTATGTAGTTTTACGATTGGTTTGGTAATCCATTTGTCTAGATTTCCAAAGTAGTCTCTTTCATTCCTTTTCAGACTCCTTAAAGGAAAAGGTCCATCTGAGCACTTGTCACTTCAGGTTTATTAAAAATCGAAGGCGACTAGAGTCATCTTTAGCTTTTTCTTGACTCTTAAAAATTGAAAAAGCAAGTTGTGTCAAAGCGTCTAAAATTTATTTTAATCGGAATAATATCACTATTCCCCTGTTGGTCTTAGGTTGAGAAAAATGGTGTCCACCAACCAAGGATTTCCCCTTGGGGGAAATCCTAGTCCTTTCTCCTCTTGGGGAGATGTTGGTGCACCTCATATGGCCACATTGTCCCTCCCAGGACTGACAATTTGTTTTCCAATATGGCTCTTCTCGACCTCTGTCGTTCAAACCACCGTGATTCCTGAGTAATCAAGTCAGCAACTAGATGATACTAGAGTTACCCCCCAACCTTCTGCTTCTCTTGTTTTTCCCTCCCCTCCTTCCTCTTCACTTAGTGAAGTTGGTAAAGCTAAAAACCAAGTAACTGAGAAGAAGAAGAAAGGGAAGGAGAAGGGGAAGAAGAAGAAGGAGCCAAAGGCAAAGAGGGGCAACCATGCATCGTCTAGCGAAAATCCACACACTGCACTGTCCAAACCTAAATCTCCATGTGTCATTTGCAAAGGTGACCACTATCATCGAGATTGTCCTTTCATCCATCAAATCTTAAGGGACTAGTCTCCTTGTTTGCACAATCTGGTGTCGTCAACCTTTGATGATCATGTTGAGAGCACACCGTCAACTAGTGAAAGCAAAGTCTCTGGACAGAAAGGAAAGTGTAAATTTCCTTGTAAAATGTGTGGAGGCAATCATGCTGTCCACCATTGTCCCTTCCTGGATGAAGCTAAACGAGTCTTGGATAACCGTCCTACTTGACCGCTACGACTTCCTCCTAGGTACAAGAAACTATTGCCAAGTCCATCGCTAGTTGAAAATCTGACTGACACAACTTTGTGGTCGGTTGATGCATCTATCATTGCAGATAAACCCTTTGAATCCACACCAAACGAAAGTCAAAAAGTCGAGGCGGTAGTCGACCCGGTCTTGTCTTCGGAAGGTCCATATTTAGATGATACAGTCACCGAAGAGAATGAGATTGACACCGTTCAAATTATTTTCGTAAACACAGACTCCAATGAACATGGGGGAAATCTACCCGTTCCTTTACTGCAGGAGGGAAGTTTGTCAGAGTCGTACTCGGTTGTTTATTTAGTCCCACCTCCAAGCAACCTAGTTGTTTCCTTCGACTGGAATCTACTAGGTAGACCCCGTCTAGCGTCCAATGTACCATTCTGAATCATTGTACAAGCTTACATAATGGTCATGGTTGGTACTATTATAGATGAAGGGGCTTCTATGAGTATCCTTTCCTCAACTACTTCGAAAGTGATTGGTTCGCCATCGCTTCTGCCTGAGATGTGAAATCTAACAGGCTTCGACTAAGGAACCAGTCGGCTGTTAGGGATCCTTCCAAATTTGCCTATAACTTTGAGAGGAAAATCCGTTTATATAAATGTAATGGTAGTCCAAGGACCTTTAGACTATAATATAATCCTTGGGCGTGACTATATTTATAGCATGGGAGCCATTGTCTCCTCACTCTTTACAGTAATGTGTTTTCCGCATGAAGGCAGAGTGGTCTAGCTCGTAGACCAGCTTTCATTCCCTGGTTCACACATAACGAATAGTCAAATGCCATCCCTAACTGGTCTTTTCATGTAAGGAATGTCTCATCAATCTCTAGTCCATCCACCTGAAGAACGCAAGTAATTTGGGGGTCATGACTGAAACCCAGGGGGCATGCACCCTGGTCTGCTTTGGCAGGAAAACTCTGGGTATAGGGTAGGTTTCCGCGAAGGGTATATGACTTGTCCGACACCCATCCATCTAGGAAAATGGGATTATACTGGAATAATATTCCCTCATCAAGGTTAGGTGGTTGGAGCTAGAATCACCTTTGTCCAAATGGACTAAGCAGGGGAAGTGTTTATGTCTGCTATGCGGATGTAAACTATCTTGCAAATGCAAGAACTTCTATATGGTAGCCTGGAAACTCTACTTCGCTATACCTGGGGCATGCAAACCTTTTGTGCACAAGTGAAAAGTGACCAGCGTAATGCTAACTCTATAGTTCCGCTGACTTTAACTGCTTAAGTTAGGTGAGTGGTTGAATCGACTGTTCGCCTTTGTAGGGGCCAAATGCCACCAGCAAAGTAAAAGGAAATATTTTCCTACCTAACCTTAGTAGTTAACTAATCCCTAGGATAGTAGTTGGTCATTCCTAGATTGCATGTGAGAGGCAGTGGAGCAAAGTTTCGAATGGTGCAACCTCCTTAAAAATTGAACCTATTGATGAGACATCCTTATCATGCGACTGGCACGAGTAGTTTTACGCAAAGTTCAAGCTCGTTAAAAATTAAACCTAAGCGATGAGCAAATGTTCTCCCAGAGTTTAAGCTCATTAAAAAATGAACCAATCTCCGGTAAATAACCATTGTGAATGCATTATCATTATCTTTTGAGTCTTGGTCGTGTTCTCATCATCACCTCCACTCTGTTTTAGCCGATCATACGCCTCCATTTGATTGTTTACCTTTTTGAGGAACATCTGTGATGAGTGATTTTATTAGCCATCCTTGTGACACTACCATGATTGGAAAATTCCAAACCTTACCTAGAATCAGCTGCTACCCGAAAATATCACTCGTTCCTCAAAAAATGAGTCTCCTTTAAGCTCTTTTCATTTGACTCATAAAATATGAAAAGATTGCCGAGAAATTGGCCTCTCCAGCTCATTAAAGTTATCGGAAGTGCTATCCCTCCTCTAGAATTTAATCTTTTTGGATCTGAGGGATTATTACACAAAAAGATCGAGCGCTTGTCTGGTTTGGCTTGTTAAAACTATCGAAAATTCATCCCTTTCGTATTATTTTATAATTTTTTGGACTTAAGGGATTATATAACGAAAAAGGATTACTGGAGTTTCCTTTCCATCCATTTTTAGACTCTCTAAAATTGAAAAAGGATCGAGTTATCATTGTCGTTAAACTCGTTAAAATCAATAGCCACTAACTTGTCCATATAGAGAAGAACGAGTTTCACTGTCGCTAGGCTCGTTAAAACATAGTGACGGGTTTGCCAGAAGGGAAAATTATAGAACAAACATATGTTAGCCTCCTCAAGCTTGATAAAAATAAAAAGGTATTGGTCAGCAATGACTGGGGAAAATTTGGGAAGAAAACTTGAAGAAACTTTATTGGTAGCAAGCCGCTCTTGAACATGACACTTTCACTCCATGTCTGAGTTGGGTTTGGTTATTCCGTTCACCACTCATATTACCATTGGTCCATCGTACCTTCCATCTTTGGGGTTAACGCTACCAATCCATTTCAGTGTCACTGATATGTTCAAGAGAAGTTGCTTAGATAATTCACCAACCCATCTTGTGTCGCATCTGCTACAATACATTCATGCTCCATTCTTTCATGACTGCCACCCTGAACCTTGTATCATCATATCATTTTCACCTCCACAAAATCATTTGCTCCGTTCTGTGTCGTAGATGTGAGATTCATTAAGGCCCTCCTACGATGGGTCACTTCTTGTTGACATTAGCTCATTATCCAAGAATTTGACTTGGGAACAACCCTTTCAGTACTTTGAAGCTTGCATGCCTCAATGGCAAGTTTCTCACTTCCGGCGACAGGTTTACATCAATGGCCTTTGATCGAAAGATTTTACGTGGTGTTCGACACCAAGTCCCTTTTTCACACCACGTGAATTGTACTATCATACCTTGAGGGTTATTATCATTATTGGTGATTCCTCTCCTGCCTGTTAACAACTTACATCATTGGCTGGTAATCAAGTGATGCCTTTCCATGTTTGACGCCAGAACATCTTTCACATGGATCGACTTGTACTCTGGGCAAATATTGAATGAGTTTGAAGACCCCGGATCTAGTTTCATCCATCTGGGCTATGACATATTTAGGAAAATAAAGACATCAAATGTACATCATTATTGCACAAATGATCATCCGAATCAAAGGATGATGGCTCTATCAGAATCATCAGTCTGCCACACAGACGGTTGTTTGTCCTATGTACATGAAATAAATTTATAAATCTGAGCATGGGAATGACCGCCTCAGCTAGATCATGAAAATATTATGAAGATAGTGTATTGTATTGTATCTTATTACAGGTAACCTTCCAGTTCGAAAAACCTCGGATCCTCATGATAAAGCATTTCACTCGACATCAAAAGATTCACAACCTCATGCTTTAGGGGGCAAATGTTATAGACATATTTGGGCACTGCAACCCCAATCATATATGTCCATAAACCAAGGGCTTTTGAGCCCCTGAAAGTGTTGTTTCATACCCTAAAGGAACAAGGTCATCTAATTACATCATCTCCCAGAAGTTCTCCATGGCAAATTGCTCATAACTGGTCACAACTGGACCATATAGACTGCTCAGTGCTAAGGGTGTGATGCATCTCACCTGCTCAGTGCAAAAAGTGCGATGCATACTGGAAATCCCTTCTGTAGGGTACGATGGGCGAGAGTAGACAAATGGCAGAGACAGTTTGCAAGGTGGATGATCATGGAATCTTCCAGAAACTTCTCCTGTGACACTTGCCTCTCGGAATTCGCCCAGGGATGAGTACGAGATCATGAATCTCTAAGTGGAACCAAGAACTATCAGAGAGAGGACACTAATCAAAATCCCAGAAGCTGACTCACCCCCTTGCAAACATCTATATATGGATCCCTCATCACAGAGGTCCAGAGGCTAGAATCATGTATTTTGTAACGAAGTTCTGTTGGTTTCTCGGTGGAACATCATAATGTTGGGTGATCTAAGCTTTTCATGAGGTGAAGAAGGGCTTTCATGCTGGGACGATGATGTTGGGTCAGATTAATGAGTTGTAATCATCTTTGCTATTCTTTCTATTAATAAAGTTATTCAAGTTTTCCTCCACATTCTTGTATGTTTGATAATATATGCATTTGTGTGGTCAATATATATCTGGTCCTATATTGTTTATGATTGTAGATCTGTGTACTTCGATAGTGTTATGCTGCCTTGACCTTACAGGTGCTCTTTGAAACAGGGTAAGCGAGGAAGGAGCAGCAAAGATCTGTCAGAAGGGAGAGGAAACAAGCAAGGAACCAAGCGCAAGATTGAGGTTGGTACTCTTTACTTCCCTCTCATCTACTTCTCATAAAGGGAAACGAAAATAACTTTAGTTTGTTTGTTTCTAAGATAGCTACCCATCTTAGTGGGACTAGCAGCTCTGAGTGGACACTAGATTTCTCGATAACAGGAACCCCCCCTCGTTGCGCTGATTGTGCAACATGGGCGACAGCTCCCTTGTCTGGGGGGTTTGAGGGTGATGGGTAGCCCCCCTCTAGAGGGTCCGGCGTAGCACCCCAAGAAATTTTTTTGGACCCTATATTATGTTGGGCAGACCAACCTATCCTTTTTTGGTCGATGGTTTTGGACGCGATGGTTTTCGGTCCATGGTATTGGATGCTTCGGCATGTATAAACATGTATTGTAACATTAAAAGGAATATATGAAAAATCAAGCTGGTAGTCCCGATTTTGGGATCCAGGGGAAATCTCTGTGTATATGTGTTTTATGTGTTATGCTCTCACATTGTTTATTTTCTGCGTTTTAGAATTTGTATGCAGATAATTTCTGTATCGGGTTAAAACCTATAGTGGAGAGTTTTGTAGCAAGGAATTTGAAGAATTCTATAAGAAGTGTGTATAATACGATAGAAGACTAGTCCATACACACCTGAGAAAAATGGAGTTGTAGAAAGTATGAAAAAGATGTTGATGGAAAGTGCACTAAGCATGCTCAATGGTGTCAAGTTAGGACAAGAATTCTAGGCAGAGGCGTTAGAGACATCATGTTACCTAGTAAACAGATCACCTTAATTAGCATTGGAGGACAAGACTCCACAAGAAGTATGGACTAGAAAGAAACCCTCTCTTTCACATCTGAGGGTATTTGGATGTGATGCATATGTACATGTTCCAAAGGAGAAAAGAACCAAGTTGGATTGTAAATCTGAAAAGTGCATCTTTATTGGGTATAAGGATGGTTTAAAGGGCTATAATCTTTTGAACCCAATAACAAGGAAGGTTGTGTACAACCAAGATGTGGTGTTGAGAGAGGTGAAAGTTGTTATTAAACATGAAGTCCAACCAAAGGAACTCGAGAAGACAGAGTTTGAGCTTAAGGAGGAAGAATCAAACTCTACAGCAAAAAAGGAATCTGAAGATGAAGAGCCACAAAATATGGGTGTGAGAAGATCAATTCACGAAAGAAGGCAACGGGAAAGGTATAGTCCATCTGCTTTCTGTTCAAATTTTGCTTTATCTATCACTGATGATGATCCCAGAACTGTGAAGAAAGCAATAGATTCAGAGGATGGAAAAATCTGGAAAGAGGCCATCGTTGATGAAATGGAATGTTTGCACAAAAATGAGGCTTGGGATTTGGTGGAGTTTCCGCTAGAAGGAAACCCATTGGAAGGAAATGGGTGTTCAAGAAGAAGAAAAATGCAAAAGGAAAGGTGGAGAAATAAAAAGCCCGATTAGTAGCAAAAGGTTATTCTCGGGTGTCAGGGATTGATTTTCACAGTATTTTTTCTCCTGTTGCCAAGGTAGCTTCTATTAGATTACTTTTATCTGTTGTTGTTGCTTTTGATTTTGAGGTAGAACAGATGAATATAAAGACAAAATTTCTTCATGGGTATCTAGAAGAAGTGATATACATGAAGCAGCCTAAAGGTTTTGTGGTGAAGGGTAAGAAACATCTTGTATGGAATTTAAAGAAGTCTATGTATGGATTAAAACAGTCACCAAGGATGCGGTATCAGAAATTTGACACATTTATATGAGGACTTGGCTTCATCGGAAGCAAAGAAGATCATTGTGTGTATTTTAAATTAATTGGTGACCATGTTATTTATCTGGTCTTGTATGTGGATGATATGTTGCTGGTTGGAAATGACAAAGAAATTATCCAGGATTTGAAGACCCAACTGTCCTCCAAATTTGACATGAAAGATCTTGGTGCTGCAAACTATATTTGGGCATGGAAATTAAAAGAGATCAGGCAAAGAGGAATCTCTGGTTAAACCAGAGGAAGTATGTTGAGACAACACTGCAAAGTTTTAATATGCAGGATAGTAAACCGGTTAAGGTTCCTATTCCTGTTGTTGTAAAGTTATCTGTTGAACAATGTCCCAAGACACAAGAAGAGAAAGAGGACATGTCCCATGTTACATATGCAAGTGAAATCAGTAGCCTGATGCATGAGATGGTCTGTACTAGACCAGACATTGCACATGCAGTGGGAGTATTGAGCAAGTTTATGTCAAAACCAGGAAAGTAGCATTGGACAACAATGAAGCGGGTTTTCAGGTATTTGCATGGTGCTAGTGATTATGGATTGTGCTATCATGGAAGAATAGGATTGGACAGAGTTTTGGATATCCGTATCTTTGTTGATGTAGACTAGGATGGAAGTCTAGATTACAGAAGATCTACAAGTGGGTATGTGTTTAACCTATTTGGAGGTGAAGTTATTTGGATGAGTAAGAAACAATATGTAGTGGCATCATCAACTATAGAGGCAAAATACATGGCAACCACTCATGCAAGCAAGGAAGTAGTTTGGCTGCAAAGATTGTGTTCAAGTATGGGGTTAGTGCAGGGAGCTCTAAGGATAGAATGTGATAACCAAAGTGCAATTTTCTTGGAAAAGAAACTTGCTTACCATTCAAAGACAAAACACATTGATGTTTAGTATCACTTTGTGAGGGATATGATAGAAGACAAAAAGGTGTTGCTGGTAAAGCTGGACACTTTGAAGAATATTGCAGATGCATTGAAAAAATATGTGAGCTTTGAGAAATTCTCTTGGTGTAGAGAAATAATGGGCATTGTAGGGTTGGATAAATGACTAAGCTCTCATGTGGCCCCCTGTGGAAGGAAACCGACAAGTGGGAGAATGTTGGGTTGTGTTATATTCTTTCCACGACTAGCTACCATAGTTAACTGGGGGGTTAGAGGGAGGGTGAAGCCGCACCTTCGTTGCGCCGATTGTGCATTGGGGGGGTCACAGGGGGTTTGAGCCCCCCTCTACGGGGTCTAGCACAATGCTCGGGGAAAATGATTTTGGACACTATATTAGGTGGGTGGGCCTACCTATGGTTTTGTGCATGGTTTTCGCACATGGTTTTGGGCGCGATGGTTTTCAGTCCATGGTATTGGATGCTTCGACATGTATAAATATGTATTGTAACATTGAAAGGAATATAATGAAAAATGAAGTTGGTATTCCCAATTTTGGGATCCAGGGGAAAATCTCCGTGTATATGTTTTTTATGTGTTATGCTCTCGCATTGTTTATTTTCTGTTCTTAGAATTGATATGCAGGTAGTTTTTGTATGGGGTTAAAGCCAACATGACATACATCACATGCTTGATGATAGTCCTTTTGTATCCTTATGCACTGTAGAACACCATAACCCAACTCTCAAAATATTATGCACAGTGGGTTTTCCTGCATAATTCCGACCTGTGACTCCTCCATGAGATTCTATCATAGTTCTTTGTCTTTCATGTATAGGGGCTTATCTACGCAGTACTTCATCTGATCCCATTTTATACAAGTTTTCTACAATCAGTGAGAAATGAACTACTTGAACCACCAATTCCTTCTTTTGCTTTGTAGTGTACTTTGTGGGCTCCATTCCTATGAATAAAAAATGAATAATATTCACGAAGTGATCATCTATGAATTTAATTGCAAATAGTTTTGCATCGGGCCGGTTATCTTTAATACTTGTATGTTCTTCTCTTGTCTCTATCCTGGACAGATGATCAAACACAACATTCAATCTTCCCGGTTGTTAGTGTCCGTCAGTCCTACTAGTCACCAGTGATCAATTGTGCTCTTTCAAAGTTTTTGTTAGGGTCCTACTACAAATTTTTATTGTTTCAAATAGGTTTTCAATCAAAATTTGGTCACTGGTTGGGTTAGCTAGAGCATCACTACTCCTTTCACCCTCATGGTTAATGGAAATCATCATGCTCAAGTCATTCCTTGGAAGGGTGTCATAGTCATTATGGTCATCATTCTACTCATTCTTTCCATGTCAAGTCATCATTAGGTCATTGGGTCAAAATCATAAAAAATCAGTCATTTCACCATCAAACGCATCATTTCAAGGAGTAGTGATGGAAAAAATTTCAATAAATTTTTCAAAAATTGTTTTATATTTTTAGTATGATGTATTATGATTCATAAAGTTCCAAAGCTTAATTTCAAAAAGTAAATGTCAAAGTACATGGCGGGCCCACTAAACCACCCATGGAGAAAATTGATTTTTCAAAGCAATAAAAGACCAAAGAACCTCTCATTTGCTCATTTCACTTTGAAGAGATGTCTCTCTATCCGCAAGGAGCTCTCACTTCGTCATAGAAGCATTATCTTGCCACCAAAGTGCCTCATTTGGCCAACACTATGCTTTTTTTGCGCTTATCCCAGATTTGCTACACTTTCCTCAAGGACATAAAAACTCCATTTCAGTTGATTCTACATCAACACACAGGGTTTAAGCTATGATTTACAAGTCAGTGGATCATCTCTTAGCTTTCTTGTGCTTCAATTTGTGCTTGAAAGTCAGTTTTCCCTCTCCTAGGGTTTTACTGTTTTCATGGTCTCTATGGTTGACATATTGATAAGAACCATCTAAAAACATATCACTCACTTCCTACATGTCCCATATATTCCCATACACAAATTCCCATGCCCCTATCCCTCATATACTCCCTTTTTCCCAAAACCCTAGCCTAGACCCTACATTCCTAGCCTATGATTGTTTTTATCTCTTTTGGATCCCTTCCCCTCATCCTTTCCTTGAAATTCCACTTTTCCCTACTCCCTAACACCCCTCCCTATCTCCCCATTTTTTCTAAAGAATTTAGAGACCCCTAACCCCTCCATTTCACTCAATTTAAAAAACTACCTAAATCCCTTATTTTTCCCTTGACAAAACCGTAATTTCCCCTCCTATTGAACTAGGGTTTGCTATGGATTCTTAGACTACTAAGTAGAGGAGGCATAAAGGAGGTCTAATCACCAGGTATGAGCCAACTTCAACACATGATATCACGTCTTCTCCTTTCCTCAAGAAATTCTTAGAGGATGTTTGTTGCCTTGCCATTTGCCAAAGGATTGAAGAACTTGGTTTTAATGACAAACTGATCAACACTTTTACATTACTTTGAGGAGAGATAAGGTAACCATTGGTGGAGTGGTGTTCACTCTTTCAGGAGAGACCATTGCTACAGCTAAAGAGATCCCAAACACTGGAGAATTTTGGCTCGAGAAGGAAGACCTCGACCTTGAAAATTACAAGATATATCTGAAACCTCCATATAAAACTACTCCAAAGAATATCTTCCCTTTGCAGATATCTGCTGGAAAAGTATGGCCCTCTCATGAAAATGATCATGAAGTATTTTACATGTGAGGGTAGACTCTCAAGATTGTATCAGTACCATGTGAGGCTTTTGCTGCATTTCACTGGTGTAAAAGTTCTTAACCTACCTCATTACCTTTATAGAAGCATAGTTAAGATGGAAGAGAAGGTGCCTATTTTGGGAGAAGATCTTCATGCCAACTTGTTTTGTCATGGCTTGGTGAAGATCCTAGATTTCCATCAGCTAGCAAAAATCAATATGTCTTGTGATGGTTTCATCTATTCAACATCTTTATTGCCTTCTCCTGCTCAGTCAAGTAGTCACTCTACTCCTTTGTCTTCTCCAACATAACAAGAGGTGGCTTCCATAAGAAGACCTATCACATGAACTCCTAGGGAATAGGTGACCGAGACCTACACAAGAGGGAAAAGGCCTGTGTTTGCTCCTGACATTGCTGAAAGGGCCAAGCCTACATCATCATAGCATCATGAGACACCAATGGATGAAGAACCACATGGTCATTTGAAACTGACATGGGAGACTTAGAGATGCATGAAGAGGCCAAATATTCAGAGAATATCCTTCAAGAGAAATAGGTTGATATTAGAGAGTTGAAAGATAAGTTGTCAAAGGCTGAGTTTATGAATTTCTTCCTTCAGCAAGAGAACAAACAACTCAAGGTCAAGCAATTCTTGCTTGAAAAACCTAAAAAAAAGATAGAAAAGGTGATGCCAAGGGTAAGATAGTCATAAACCTAGAGGATATTTATGCCACATATTTTTAGCTCAATCCTAAGAGGCCTAAGACAAGATGATTGAGGAGGAAAGAAGAGCACATCATTGAGCCATCTTCTCCAATGAGGTAGCCAAGTTTTGCCAACTCTTTTGAGGCAAACTTTAAGGAAAATAAGGTATATTGGTTAGAAATGATTAATGATCATTTGGAGGAGCTCCTTAAGAAGTCCAATAAGGCTGCTAAGCTTCAAAGGCACATGGTCATGAATTATTGCACTAGAAGCAAGGTCTCCCAAGTCAGAATCAAGCATTTGAAGGACAAACTAAGGCAAAGCCTGAGGAGGAAAAAGGACAAGGAAAAACTTGATTTTCTTGCTAATGCCTCCCTCATTGTTTGACACATCATCCTAGGGTTCCATGGACCAATTTTCAGCAAATTTAGAGGAAGTTTTGACAAATTTTGGTTTTTTGTGACTTTTGGCAGAATTGTGAAGGAAATTTAGCCAAAAGTGCAGCGCCTTGTCACTGCGCTTTTTCCTTAGGGCTCCAAATGCCTAGAAATCTATATGTTTGGATAGATATTTCCCTAGGGATCTCAGATATATACTTTTTTAAGCATGTCAACAAATTTTTTAGGAGAAAAAGCCAAAAAAGAGGTCAAAAAACCATCTTCTGCCACCTTTTTAGACCAGGCGCTGTGATTTTCGAGTACTTGTGGGAAAATGCATTTTTCTTGGTTATGGAAGCTCCATTTTGATTGCATAAGCTATCTAATGACAACTAGACATCCTAGATTTCTAGTAGTATGCTCATTTTTCAATTTGAGGTAGTGGAAGGCCCTCAAAAGTGAGTTGGAAGATGGCACTATGCTTTTGTCTGGAGGCACTACACTTTTGCCTGCCTCTTCCTTTTTTCGATTTTTCTCAGTAAATATTCATTTCCAATGTAGTAATTCCTAATTTTTGAGATGAAATAAGGTATATTGATGTAATTATAAGTGAATGAACATGTTAGATTAATTTCCATGTAATTTTGAGGTTCATGAATGAGTAAATTTTAGTCAAAGTCTAAAGGGAGGGTATGTTTTAACCTCCCTAGACATTAGGGTCTGTTCATCACTTCATGTAATCAGTTACTAAACTAAAGGATTCTAACCTAAGAGAGGGGAAATGGTTGTTTGGTCTATTAGTATCTAGTTTTCATTCATAGTCAGGGTTGGACATTAGAGAGTGGAAATATTGTAGGTTGTACTTCATCATATTTTTACAGGAAATCAAAGGCCAAGTTGCATATATTATTCAGGAATTATTGTGGTGTGAGTTCGTGGTATAGTTTTTCTCCTGTTAAACATTTATATGAATTATAAATTAGTCTACTTTCCATATTTATGCTTTCAATCATTTTCCTAAGAGGTATTAAACATAATTCTTGTGATTAAGCTTTGTTTTGTTAGGAATATCATTTTATATGCTCAGTCTTCTGATATATAAATTCATGGTCCACATGCTCATCTTTATTTTCTTACCTATTCAACCCTACATAGTGTAGATCAACTCATAATCTATCACAAAAGCATGCCTTTCTCCTTTAGATCTCATGCAATTGAACCTTTGAAGACCTAAACTAGTTCCCTCATTTTTACCTGTGATTCGGCAAACTCAAATCTGCAAAACCCTATTGCTGTAATAACTACCTTAACATCTTTTCCCACTCTAGTCATTATTGGTTGTGAGATCATAGAGAGATCCCTCTCTGGTTTAGCAGGGCTAGCTGTTGAACCCTAAGTGGTTTGAGGTTACCTTTATCAATCGTGTTTCTCAGCCTTGGGACAATGTTGAGGATAACATCAGCTTCACCATAACTTCAAAGTCATATTCTTAGAGTAATAACAACCATCGACAGATATTTCCTCCTAAAATAGGCTTATTCACCAAGTACTCCAGGGTGGAATGATCTGTGAACATCTTAAAGTGTTCTCTCAACAAGTAATGTATGAAATTTTGCAGTGCATACACTATAGCTAACCCCTCCCTTTCATTCATATTGTTAATTCTTTTCTTCCTTAGACAACTTCCTGACTGCAAATGCTATTGGATGAACAATATCCCCTACTCTCAAATGTTCTAGTACTATTTCCAAAGCTTTGCAAGATGCATCAACATTCACATGAAACTCTTTCTTCTAATCCGGGAAAACTAGAATAGGCGAAGTTTTCATCTTCTCTTTCACTACATCCAAGCTCTTTTGGCACTCTTCGCTCTATTGAAAATTCATGTCTTTCTTCAAATATTTCTCCATTGGAGTAGTTATATGTGTGTACCTATTTATAAACTTCATGTAGTTGCAAGTATGTCCCAATGTCATGCGTAGTTGTCTTACTATTTTTTGTGCTGGCAGGTTCACAATAACTGTGATCTTCACGGGATCCACCATTAATCCCTATTTACAGACTACATGTCCCAACAATATACCAATTGGTGCACAAAATATGTACTTTTTAAAGTTCAATGAGATCTAGTGTTGCCTGCACGTATCTAACATTAACCTTAAGCTTGCCACATGCTTCTTTAATAGCCCAAAGGTTGTCCAATCATCAAAGTATACTTCGCGAAAATTGTGTATATATTATTTGAAAGCCACAATTACAACTCTGTAAAGTATAGTAGGTGCATCATTTAATCTAAAAGGCATCACCATGTACTGATAGGAGCCCCATTATGTGGCAAACATTGTCTTATGTCCGTCTTCTGGAGCAATTATGTGATGATGATACCCTAAGAAGCCATTTATAAAAGAGTAAGCCTCTTGTCCTCCTACATTATCCAACACTTCGTCTGTAAATGGTGTAAGAAAATGGTCATGCAAGCATGCATCATTCTACTTCCTTAATTCCACATAGGTTCTAGTTTCCCCTTTCACCTTCTTCTCTTGAACTACCATGGGACTTACCCATTTAGACTATTTGATAGGTTTAATTATCCTCTCTCCTAACATCTTATCCAATTATTCTTTTACCTTTTCCTTATACTTTGGATTTAGTCTATAAGGACTTTGCTTAACAGGCTTCACATCAAGCTTTAGAGGAATCCTCATAACTCCCAAATCCCCTATGATTCCTTTCATCTCTGAGAGCTTAGTGGGGAACAATTCCTGATATTCATGCAAGAGATATATTATCTTGTTGACTGTGTCTTCGTCCTAGTAATCTCCTATTATTGCGTACGTCGGTTCAACCTTTTATCTTATATTCACCTTCCTCATCTTCAATGGCTTCATTATATTAGGCATCTCTATCTCAGTTCCATTCACTTTGCGATGTCCCTCTAACGCTTTGATATCAATGTTGTGAGGACCTTCGTCTTCTTTTGCAATGAGATTATAGCATTCTATCACATTTTGTACTTGTCAACCCAATCAGGTTGCCATATGACTGGAAATTTATTTCCAAAATCTTATTATTAACTATATTCAGAGTGATGCTGACCTCATGTTTTACAAATCTTGCACCACAAACCTAGGCTCACTAGATTAGGTGCTCCACTTCCCAAATAATCTCTGAATACAGGGCATTGTTCCTTATGATGACCCTCTACTTTACATTTCATACACCATACTTCTGATATTTCTAGTCTGACTTCCTTACCCTTCTTCAAATCCTGCAGTTCAAAGGTTAAAGTGGCTCACTGATTTTGTATTTGTTGTACTCTTGCGTGAGTATCTCCAACCACTGAGGCTTCCAGCTTCATCACAATCTCCAATGCTTCAACTTCCATCACGATCTTTTGTTGCATTAATGGTAACCCAATATGTGGCAGTAGCGCGGCTATTAACCACTCTTTGTGTTGTTGCGGGGGTATATCAAAGCCTACTTTACCCATCAACACCTTGAATCATTGATCCACCTCCCACATAGATTCAATTTCTGCTTGTTTGATCTCTTTTATCTCTGTGACGCACTGTGATTTTGATTTTGGTTTCTTAAATTCCAACACCAATTCTTTCTTAATTTCATGCAGCGAAGCTGTTGGGTTAGTCATAGAGTACTTCATATAGTAGGTTAGCACTCTTTCTCAGAGAAATGTGACGAGATGTGCCTTATTTACACCATCATTAGTGATCTGTCATGCTATCCATACTGCATCAGCTACAAACCAAAACTAATCAAGATCCTCTTATCCTTGTCATATAAAAATAGGTAACTTAATGTCATCGGCCATGTTTCCTCTTGAGGAGCTAAGTGGAGGGGGAGGGGGTGGGGGTGTAGGGGAATTTATGGGGAGGGTGATGGGGTGTAAGGGGGGTGGATGGATGGGGAATACCAAAGAGGCCTTGATTCTTCTCAACTCATGTCTTCAACACACCTTCAGAATGGGTTGGGGAATATTGTGGGGTTGTAAGGTGTTGAAGCCCCGAAAATCAAGTCTACAACAAGGGGGATACCCACCTGGTCCAAACCTTAAAAGCAACTCCTTTTCCATTTGGGATGGTGGGTCCAACTCGGGATAATGGGACCAGTTTCCCAATTTTTGTGTGTGTGTTGATAGGAATTGATATTTTTGTTTTCTAAAGATTTCTAAGTAAAATGATTTTAATCTAAGTCTAATTTAAAACATGCAATTGTATTCTAATGAACATAAATATTTAAGTATAAAACTAACCCGGGATTCAACTTTTCACTTATGCGATCTAAATTAATTTCGAACAGCAATTGGTAATAAAGATCATTCAATCACTACAAGAAAAGAATTCGATAAAAATGAATTGTTTCATATAAAAAGTTTGCTGAAATAATTGTGAGAAGCATATCACATAATAAGTCATTTATATATTGAACATAAACAGAATAGTCATTACCATGCAAAAGTGCCAAATAATAACTCAAACATTCAAGCTTTCATATATAAATAACTGAGCATAAAATATTACTTTGACACATAAGCAGAAATCACTAAGAGATAAAAGTACCATTGATAACAAGTTCTACTCATGAGCTTCAACAATATAGATTTATCTCTTCCTAATTCAACATCTACTAAGTAGAAAAGTGCATTTCAGTAGCAGATATTAAACATAGATATCAATAAATCTTGTTCCATTCATTCAACAAAACGTCTTCTGAGGCTGCAAAAGAGCATGTTCTGAGGAAATGTTTTTGACAAATTTTAGGACCCTTCTCTAAATGCATGAGAGGGGTTAAAATACTACTTCCTAAATACTAAAAATAGTTTATTACAAAAATATAGGAGGAGGTTTAAATAACTATCCTCTTCTAAGGCAAAAATAAATCAAAACTAAAAATAAAGTTGAATCTAGAAATAATTATCTATGTATCTGTTCTGCATTCAGAATCAACTTGAGGAGCGTCAGTTGGCCGACCTTCGATTCTAGTTGCCCTGGTGCTATCTTCTTGGCAAAGTCCGTAAGGAATTTGAGAGTCATGCATTGGCTATGTGGTTTAATCAAGTACTACAAGTAAGTTTCCCAATTCAACTTGGTTAACTTCTTGATGGAATCTACCCTTTCCTCAACCTTTTGTCTCTAGCTTGTTTGTTGTTGTTGTGCCTTTGGGAGAAATCCAGGAGTGGTCTCTGATATGAGGTTTGCTCTGTGTAGGTTTTCATTGACACAGTCAATGACGTTGTTTTCCACTGTAGCTGCTTCTTCTGCTGCTACGCCACGAGCGTTGAATGGAATCGCTAAGTTTCAACCAAATCTGCTTACCGCCCAAGGGTGTACCTGATAAATACCGTTGGTTTTGGAGCGTGGGTTTCACCTTTAGCCTTTGTCACTTTTCCCCATGGTTTTTCGGATTTACATGCGATCGAACGCTCGGGGGCTTTCCTTCTCGAGGGGTTTTGTCCAGTGAAGTGCTAATCGTGTGTCAGAAACTCCTTCCTTTTTTTGATCCGGGCTTCCCAGGTGCTATTTTCGCCTCCTTCACAATCTTGATGGGCCTTGGTCAATGCGTTTTGCCCTTTTTCAATAATTTTTCCCTTACCGATGAGTTCTCGGTGCATTCCGCATAATCTTCATTTCCTTTGGTAAACTTTTCTACGAATTTCTTGTTGTAGGTTGCCTATGGCTTTGGTAGATGATGCATAAGCCTTAAATCTTGTGTAGTGAATGACCCAATGAGGTGTTGGCCTCGAGTCTTGAATTGTCTGTCTGTCATATTGGAACTGTCTAGTACCCACTTGACCATCTCTGTGTATGGAATAATATTTGGTCTTGCCGCTATTTGGTGCAAGAACAAACATGAAAGTTTAGTAATTGATGCCTCAGATGACCCGCGTGAGTCTGTTATTGCTTTAACCTCCATAACTCTCGGCTTTTCTCCTTCGAGCAGACTGTACATGCCTTCCAAAGTAGTTATGTTGGCATCTTTGTTATAGGTGGTGTCTGTGTATAAGGGCGTCATCTCTTTATCTTCTGCAACCAGAGATTTTCCCTTCTTTCCCATTATGTTCTGCACACTGCTGTTTATATTACTCTACTTGCCGCTCCTGCAAATTTACAAGTAAGGAAAGAATAATGATAAGAGATAAAGTGATGGGAAAGCTCTTTAATTTTGAAATCATATCCAACATACCACCCTACGTGAAATAACCTTTTGATCATATTCAAATCTTATTTCATAAATGACCACCAACTAACCATTAAATTGACATTAATGCCCATAACTCGGTATTGGATTACGAGAAAAACTTTATTGAAGGATGAGCCCTGCGGATCTGCGATAAAGTGATTTTGCGATTTGCTTCACAATATCGCAGATCACAATATCATAGATCGCAATATCTCTAATCCGTTTTGTCAACAACCATTCATCACCTTATGTGTCTGCGAGATGCCTTATCGCATATCATTGGATCAGGGTATTTTACCTTACGTGATACTTGCGGCGTATGAAAGCTGCGATGTGCGATGAGTCTTTAAGGCGTGCTATCTTGCGTCGCGTTTTCACAATTTCGAAAGATTGTTTATATGGTGTTCCCCATTGCACTTTGCGATGCGATATTTTATTGTTAAGAGAACTATTTTATTTAGAACTTATCATAAAACTTAGTTTTTTAGGTTTTGTGGGTATTTTCCTAAGTTTATGATAGCATGTTTTATTCAAAGGGAAACGTGAGTGCTAGTTTTTTATTTTTTAGAAGGGTCCCCATTTATTTAACTTTATTACTAAAACTAAATAAAAAAGGGGGTTGTTGCTAGCCACAACAATTGGCGATTCACTAGGAAGAACCAGCTAGTCATTGTATTCACACCAACCACTACTTAGTTTATAAAGATAAAAACAAAGACTTCGCTGTAGATTAGTTTTAAGTATGCTCATTTGTCGTAGGTAGAGCCTCTGCTACTAGCAGGCGTTTATAGCCTTAATAGGGTTACCTATTACCCAACAATAATTTTGTATCCTACTTGGAGAAATATATATTTTTCAAAGATAAATCCATATCCACACTTGTTGTTTTTTGTTTTCTTTTAATTCTTAAAGAAAAATGTCTTGGTTTGGTAGCCAAATTATGATAGTGCCATTCACTTGATTTATAACTTTGTTGAACAAGTTGGCTCGTGATGAGACCCCTTGTCTTTTGATTGCAACAATCTTGAGCCATTGCCCTGTTGTGGTATGCAGTTTTGGCAATGTCAACAAGTCATAATATGATCATGATAAGTCGGCTCGTGATGAGACCTCTCATTCTTTAAACTTATAGTGTATCATCGGATTATTCCTTGAAAGTCGTAATTCCGTAGGTGGGGAGGAAGTCATTGGTTCCTTAAGAATAGCTCTGGATGACAATTATAGAGTTTTTGGAAACAACTTTTCTACAAAGAACCTTTATTTTGTTATTGATGCTTTTCATTGACTGATATAAAACAAATTCTCGCTAAAGGTTGTTTTTTATCAAAATTCGTAAGGATAAAACTAGTAACATTTTTAGGCTTATAGCATTTGACTGTATGTTTCAATAATAATGATCGATTTTCCAAATCAGTTCTATTTATACAAGCGAAAAAAAAACAAAATATAAAAGAAACACTAATATTTTTCGTGAATTCCCAAAGTTAACCATTTACAACCTGTTTTATTATCAAAATAAAGCTATAAATACTAATTTACAAAAATAGAAGAGGTCATCTTCTATGGAAAGTATTTTTTAAGGATCTGCCCATTAACAGGTAAAGATTCTCTATTCCCTGCTAAATCTTGCAACATGAAAGTGGATGGTCCTATGATTTCAACAATTTGGAATGGACCAAGCCACATTCATGGAATTTGGAATGTTTGCCTTTTTCCTCATGAGCCTTATCCCATTTCAAAACTAAATCTCCAATTTGAAAATCTTTCCTAGATACGATGCTTGAATCAAAGGAAGCCTTCACTAATGCTTGATGATGAGCATGTGTCATTTTAGCCTGTTCTCATTGTTCTTCTAGCTTAAGGATCTACAGTTGTCTTAGTTGTAAAGATGAAGTTGGTGTTTTGTCAATAAATTGAACCAAGGCCAAAGGAGGAATTGCTAGATGAGTTGGGAGAACTACTTCTTTCCAATAAACTAAATTAAAGGGAGAAGTGACAATGGAAGCCTTTTGGGTTATTCGGTCTGCCCACAGAGCATACATCAAAGATTTGTGCCAATTTTTATGATTCTACTCAATGGTTCACTTAATGATTCTAATTAAATTTTTATTCATTGATTCGGCTAACCCGTTCCCTTGTGGGTAATAATTGGTAGAATATTTAAGCTTAAAACCTCTTTTAAGTGCAAATTCAGTCATAGCATTGCCAGAAAAATATGATGCATTATCAAACATTAAGGTAGAGGGTAAACCAAACCTAGTGATTATGAATTGATCTATGAAATCAATGATGTGTTCAGCATTGGCTGTCTTGAGCGGAACTACTTCTACCCATTTATTAAAATAATCTGTAGCTGTAAGGATATACCTATGCTGTTTAGAAGAGTGAGGAATGATCTCACCTATTATATCTAATCCCCATTGATCAAAAGGTTGATCGATATTGACTGGTTGCAAAGGCAATGATGGTTTCTTTTGTCTCCCGGCAGCAGTTTGACAAATTTGACATTTCCTTACATAGCTATGTGCATCTTTAAATAGTGTAGGCAAATAGTATCTTGCACGAAAATTTTTATGTGTTGTAGAATCTCCTGCATAATGTGCACCTATTGGTCCATCATGTAGTTCCTGCAACACATTTTCAGCTTCAGATTTCTCAAGACATTAAAGGAGAACATAATCATAATTCATCCTAAAAAGTATATTATTTACGAGTTGGTACTGCTTAGCCTTCAATCTTAGAGCTCTTTTCTTTATATAATCTAGATTTGAAGGAGCATATCCGTTCTTTAGATAGAATTTGATATCAGCATATCTTGATTCAATATCATTTAGGCTCACCTCATACATTTGTACCTCTTGATTTGGAGATGATATTTCAGAAATAAGTGATGCTCCAGCCAACATCTTGCAAAATCCTTGTCCTTTTACAATATCTGTTGGCCTGATCTCAGCGTCATATTCTTGTAAGGCATTAATCCAATTTTCTCTCTTTTCACCCACATCTTTCTGTACTAAGATATTCCTTACCGTTGGAAATGACACTATGATCTTTGTATTGGTTTTAAGAAGGAAGGGTCTAAAATATTTGATCAATTTGAAAATAGCATAAGCTTGTTTCTCAACATCAGAATAATTTAATTCAGCCCCTTGCAAATTTGAACTAAAAAATGCAATTGGGGCTTCTGCCTTGTCTTGATTGGCTTGAGTGAGTATCGTAGCATATGATTTATCAGAGGCAAATGTATATAAAATAAAAGGATCTGAAAAATTTGGAGTTG
This sequence comes from Pinus taeda, assembly GCA_000404065.3. Classification (NCBI taxonomy): domain Eukaryota; kingdom Viridiplantae; phylum Streptophyta; class Pinopsida; order Pinales; family Pinaceae; genus Pinus; species Pinus taeda. The sequence continues at coordinate 26,018 of APFE030821430.1, forward strand.
CTAAGGATGGGGCATTAATAATCGCTTGCTTGATTATATTGAAAGCTTCATATTTCTCTTGGCCCCATTTGAAGAGTGAATTCTTCTTTATCATTTCTTGTAATGGTGACACAATCCTTGAGAAGTCTGGAATAAATCTTTTGACAAAATTAATCTGGCCAAGGAAGGACTACATGGTTTTCTCATTATGTGGCAAGGATATTTCGGAAATTTCCTTAATTCTATTGGGATCAATATGGATTCCAGATTTTGACACTATAAATCCAATAAGTTTTCCTTCACTTAATGCAAAAAAGGACATTTTTGGGTTAAGTGGAATCCCATACCTTTTGCAACGTTGGAAGATTTGTTTTAAGTCTCTAAGGTGATTACCATGTTTTCTAGAATACACTGTTATGTCATCCAAGTAAATCACCACTGGTTTGTTTACTAATCCCTTAAATGTGATGTCCATGGCCCTTTGAAATGTCGTGCCAGTGTTAATCAGACCAAACAACATCTTTTGATATGCGTAAGTACCCAATTTGGTTCTGAACGTGTTTTTTAGCTGATCGTCAGGATGGACCAGAACCTAGTTGTAGCCCGAGAAACCATCTAAAAAGGACATTAATTCTGATCCTGCAACTGCTTGCAATATTTGTTCCATAGGAGGCAGGGGAAATTATCCTTTTGAGAAGCTTTGTTAAGATTTTGAAAGTCAATACAAATCCTAATATCTCCGTTTTTCTTTCTAACTGGGACCATATTGGAAACACACCTAGAATGTTGAACAGGAAAAATAATTTTGGCTTTCAATAATTTATTAAGTTCGGACTTAATCTGACTTTCTAGATTAGGGTGAATCTTCCTCAGCTTTTTCTGGACAGGTTTTTCATCATCGATCATTAGGATAGTATGCTGAAATCGAAGTGTCATAAGTCTTGAGTTCATTGTAGTTATAGGAAAAGACACTTTTGTATTATTTCAGGAGACGAACATAGGCTAATTTTTCTTCTAGGGCTAGGCCAAGACCTAGGTTGATATTCTATGGCTTGGTATCCATTCCTAGATTTACTAATTCATAGTTTAGAGTTAAACTATGAAGTTTTGAATTGGTAGATCTCTTAAAACAATCTTTCAAATCATATACATCTTCCAACTTGACTATAGATTTTGGTATAGCATTATTAGTGATTTCTTGTTGTAACTACTGGTCATGTTGGTCCTCATCAATTATCTGATTAGTGTAAGATCCTTCTGATGTCAGGAAACTCACAATATCAAGATCATCGTTGAAAATTCTCCATTTTGTAACATTATCAGGGATGGAATGTCTAAAGATCAATTCGATTGAGAATCCATCTGGGCTATAGTCTTCTGATGGAATAAGCTTGGAGGCTACATTAGCCAGGAGGTCAACACTAGCATTTTGGAGTCTGGGAATAGGTGAAATATTAAATACTATAAAATGTTTAGTCAGATATTGTACTAAAGATTGATAATACTTCAAATGACCTGATACACAATGTATAGTATTTCGTACCCATTTAATAACAATATTAGAGTCTCTGAAGACTTGCAGATACTTGATATCTAATCCGATTACCTTGTATAGTCCTTTGACTAGAGCTTCGTATTTTGCAATAATTTTTGTACAATTGAATTCAAGTCTACATGTCAGCATAGTTTTGTTTCCCTCTGGACTAACTAAGACACATCTTGCTCCTGCTCCATCATTAGACTTAGAACCATCAAAGAATAATTTCCAAAATAAAGATTTATTTACAGGATTATCTATAAAATTAACACATTTAGAACTATCTGTTTGAGAAAAATTTTCCACTTGAGACAGAACAGAATGTTCTAGGTAAGGCGAAGTATGAGAATTAAAATTTCCTAAGAAAGAGTCAACAGAATAGCTGCCAATTATATTGTTGCTATATGCTACAGGTTCATTTTCTCCTTCCAAGTCCGTCACTATGTATTTTTGGTGTCTTTCTCGCTCAACCTTTATTTGATTTGGTTTACCATTATAAGGGAGCCACCTATGTGACCAGTCAGTCGCGAAGTATACGTGAGGCTTTTCAGACCAATCCCTACTAAGAATTGAATGATAAAATTTGAGAATGTCTGCAACTAAAATATCAATAACTTGACATACCTTTAGATTAGATGATAGCCTTATGGTAACTTGATTTGGTTCACCAATTACTTCAACCTGCGATCGATCGAGCTGAACTACGAGTACTATAGATTTTTGAGGTTGGACATTTAACTTTGCACATATTGTTTTAGGTAAGATATTAGATGAAGCTCCTGAATCTACCAAACAATTATGCAAGTTTTTATTGAAAATTTTGTAAGTAAGAAGGGATGGAGGAGTATGGGATTTTGACCTACCTCCAATTAAAGTGGTATCATTGGGATCAACTTTATGTGCCATATTAGTTGGAGGTTGTCCGATCTCATGAGAATCTTGCGAGATTACAACAACAGGAAGAGGTCCAATGGGTACTGCATGTAACTCTTTCATAAGTAGCTTTTGTTGATGTTTCAATTTGCTCAACTCATGAAAAGTAATGTTAGTCCTAGCCTTCTTCATATCTTCAACAATATTATACTCCATCTCATCAGAAACAATCAGTGTTTTAGATGGAGTTGAGGGATTGGATTGGACTAGGCTTGTTTGAGTCACTTTTGGTGATGATTTATTACCTGCGACTTTATCTTTAGATGTCAAGCTTGTGCTCTTCTATTTAGGACTAGGTTGTGGAGGATCGAGTTGATTTGTACTTCTTGTATTAACTGGTAATACCTCTTGATCCTCTTCGTTTGGAAGAATGAAGTCCCACATTCCCTGTACTTCTACAACTTCATCTTCATCAGTAGGTTCTTCATTAGGAACTTCTTCTTCTTCTTCTTCTGATTCTACATTTCTTAGAGCATTGGGCAGCTTTGAATCAGTTGAAGGATTTTTTCTATAAGGCTTATAGGGCTTTTTCGAAGAAGTCTCTACTACTTGTTTTTTAATGTCAACCATTTCATTAGACATGGTTTTTAAGACTTTTTCCAATCCTTCTAAATCAAATGGGTCTTTTGATTGATTTTTCTTATGATCATCTCTAAAAGTAACTTTCTTAAATTTTCTTTCATAGACATCATTTTTCTTTTTTGAAGCTAAGATACGTTTATCTACCACTATCGGTTCCTTCATGTTTTCAGCTAATGTTACCTTGGCATCCCTGTCAACAAAGATAACTATGTTCGATGGTAAAGCAGATATGTACCATTCACTTAAAACTTCTTCGCTAGGCTTGGAAGCGGTCAGAATTTTATTCAAAAGCTTGTTGAAATGTGAGTTAAAATATTTGATAGGCTCTCTTGATTCAGCCTTTAGATTTGATAGATCGTTGATCAGTGTTGTTGTAGATCTATCATCGCTGAACTTAGTCAAGAATTGCTCTTGGAAAATGTCCAACTAGTGATGGATCCTGATGGTAATGAAAAATACCAGGATCCGGCTACTCCTCGCAATGTGTAAGGAAAGAGTTAGACAACATCATCTTCATTAGTAACACCATTTAAATTTATCGATAACATAAAGTTCTTTATGTGTTCTTCTGCTAGCATGCCTGCTTCAGGATTAAACTTAGGTAGCCATTTTTCAAGATGGGCCGGTAATTGACTCAAGGGGTTAGGCATTAAGATTGCCCCTGGATTATTCCATGGGGTTTGGGCCATCGTTGAACTACTAACAGAGGAAAGCACAGACGAAGTCGCTTGTGGAAGGAATGAGGATGTTAAAGTTCCAGTACTCTGATGGACAACGATTTGAAGTGGAGGGGTGGATGGTTGACTTTGCAATGGAGAAGTTGGAATAGATGTTGATGATGAAAGAGTCTCACTATTAGACCCTTGAGGTGATTTCCTTGCTCTTTTCCTTTTAGGTAGAGGTAATTTGGTTGGTTCGATACCAAACTTTTCACTCTGCAATCTAGTTAAAGGATGAGAAGGATTGTATCGCGAAGCCACACTAACTTGAGATATTTCAGACTTCTGTGGTGATATGGAAAATCCTTGAAGTTTATGAATCAAAGATTCAACTTCATGAGGTTTGATAATAGATTTCTATAAAATGTTTGGGTTTGTGGCAGTGGTTGTTGTTTGCTCAACTTCTTGCTTAGGATTTAAAGATTTAGAATGCAATGGAGAAGTCGGGGGAGATGTTGAGGGCGATTTACTCTCAGAATGGTATTTAGATTTGGATTTACTAGCCATTCATAGTTCGGGGCCCTCCTTCTAGTGCCAAATATGCTGAAGCCCTGAAAATCAGGTCTACAACAAGGGGGATAACCACCCGGTCCGAACCTTGAAAGTAGCTCCTTTTCCATTTGGGATGGTGGGTCCGACTGGGGATAATGGGACCAGTTTCCCAATTTGTATGTGTGTGTTGATAGGAATTGATATTTCTATTTTCTAAAGATTTCTAAGTAAAATGCTTTTAATCTAAGTCTAATTTAAAACATGCAATTATATTCTAATGAACAAAAATATTTAAGTCTAAAAATAACCCAGGATTCAACTTTTCACTTATGCGATCTAAAATAATTTTGAACAACAATTGTTAATAAAGATCATTCAATTGCTACAAGAAAAGAATTCGATAAAAATGAACTACTTCGTATAAAAAGTTAGCCGAAACAATTGTGAGAAGCATATCGCATAATAATTCATTCATATATTGAGCATAAACAGAATAGTCATTACCGTACAAAAGTGCCAAATAATAACTCAAACATTCAAGCTTTCATATATAAATAACTGAGCATAAAATATTACTTTGACACATAAGCAAAAATCATTAAGATATAAAAGTACCATTGATAACAAGTTCTACTCATGAGCTTCAACAATATAGATTTATCTCTTCCTAATTCAACATTTACTAAGAGTACAAAAGTGCATTTCAGTAGTATATCAATAAATCTCATTCCATTCATTCATCAAAACGTCTTCTAAGGGTGCAAAAGTGCATGTTTTGAGGAAACGTTTTTGACAAATTTCAGGACCCTTCTCTAAATACATGAGAGGGGTTAAAATACTACTTCCTAAATACTAAAAATAGTTTATTACAAAAATATAGGAGGAGGTTTAAATAACCGTCCTCTTCTCAGGAAAAAAGAAATCAAAACTAAAACTAAAACTGAATCTAGAAATAACTATATATGTATATGTTCTTTGTGGTCACAAGCATTGAGCATTGGCCTAAGGAGCGTCGATTGGCTGACCTCCGATTTTAGTTGCCCTGCGAAAACAGTATCGGCAAGTGCTGGCACTATCTTCTCGGAAGAGTTCGTAAGGCATTTGAGAGTCATGCATTAACTATGTGGTTTAACCAAGTACTTCCAGTAAGTTTCCAAATTCAACTTGGTTAATTTCTTGATAGAATCTGCCCTTTCCTTAGCCTTTTGTCTCTAGCTTGCCTGCAGTTGTTGTGCCTTTGGGAGAAATCCGGGAGTGGTCTCTGATATGAGGTTTGCTCTGTGAAGGTTTTCATTAACACAATCAATGATGTTGTTTGCCGTTGTAGCTGCTTCTTCTGCTGCTACGCGTCGGGCATTGAATGGAATCGCTAAGTTTCAGCCAAATCCACTTACCGCCCAAGGTTTTACCCAATAAATACCGTCGGTTTTGGAGTGTGGGTCCTGTCTTTAGCCTTTGGAACTTTTCCCCGTGGTTTTCCGGCTTTACATGTGACCGAACGCTCGGGGGCTTTCCTTCTCGAGGGGTTTTGCCTAGCGAAGTGGTAATCACACATCGAAAACTCCTTCTTTTTTCCAATTCGGGCTTCCCAGGTGCTATTTTCACCTCTTGCACGGTCTTGATGGGCCTTGGTCAGCGCATTTTGCCCTTTTTCAATAGTTTTCCCTTATCAACCAGTTCTTGGTGCATTCCGCCTAATCTTCGTTTTCTTTGGTAAACTCTTCTATGAACTGCTTGTTGTAGGTTTCCTGTGGCTCTGGTAGATGATACATAAGCCTTAAATCTTGTGCAGTGAATGACCCAATGAGGTCTTGGCCTCGAGTCTTGAATTGTCTGTCTGTTATATCGACATTGTCTAGTACCCACTTGACCATGTCCGTGTATGGAAGAATCTTTGGTCTTGCTGCCATTCAGTGCAAGAATGAACATGCAAGTTTAGTAATTGATGCCTCAGATGACCCGCGTGAGTTTGTAGTTGCTTTAACCTCCATAACTCTCAACTTTTCTCCTTCACGCAAACTGTACATGCCTTCCCAAGTAGTTATGCTAGCATCTTTGTTACAGGTGGTGTCTGTGTATAAGGGTGTCATCTCTTTGTCTTCTCTAACTGGAGCTTTTCCCTTCTTTCCCATTACGTTCTACACATTACTGCGTATATTACTCTGCTTGCTGCTCCTGCAAATTTACAAGTAAGGAAAAAATAATGATAAGAGATAAAGTGACGGGAAAGCTCTTTAATTTTGAAATCATATCCAATATACCATCCTACGTGAAATAACCTTTTGATCAGATTCAAATCTTATCTCATAAATGACCACCAACTAACCATTAAATTAACATTAATGCCCATAACTTGGTATTGGATTACGAGAAAAACTTTATTGAAGGATGAACCCTGCGGATTTGCCATTTTGCGATATCGCAGATCGCAATATTGCTAATCCGTTTTTTCAACAATGACTCATCACCTTATTTTTTTGTGAGATGTGATTTGTGAGATGCCTTATCACATATCGCTGGATTGGGATATTTTACCTTATGTGATACTTGCGGCGTATGAAAGCTACAATGTGCGATGAGTCTTTAAGGTGTGCGATCTAGCATCGCGTTTTCGCAATTTCGAAAGCTTGTTTATATGATGTTCCCCATTGCCCTTTGTGATGCGATGTTTTATTGTTAAGAGAATGATTTTATTCAGAACTTATCATAAAACTTAGTTTTTTAGGTTTTGCGGGTATTTTCCTAAGTTTATGATAGCATGTCTTATTCAAAGGGAAACATGAGTGCTAGTTTTTTATTTTTTAGAAGGGTCCCCATTTATTTAAATTTATTACTAAAACTAAATAAAAGGGGGGCTAGTTGCTAGGCGCAACATAAGGTTACTTATTTCTTCTTCATTCTCAGATCCTCCTAATGGGGGGCTATAGTTAGTTTCAATAAAATTCATTGGATCCGTTCTGTATCGTTTTCCATTTCGCATATACCCTAGTTCAAGCTTATCCTCTTCACCCAAACATTAATCTGTCTACATTCGTAGAACCCCCCTTTCACACAATAACATCTTAATCTAGAGCTTTAGAGAATTTAAGAACTTACCTCGTGGTCATTTGAAGAATCTTCGATCAACATTGCTATAGGACACGATCTCCTCGATTGCGAACTCAGTGATAAATCCTACCAAAATGCTATTGAACCAAAAATCAATAGCCCTTGAGATACTGTTATCAATTCTCTTGTGTTGTCATATCAAATCAGGATTCCACTCCTTAGATTCATCGCATTTGAAACAGGTCTTATGCTCAGCTAATTTAGATATCCACTCAAGAATTTAATGTGGAACATACCAAAGAAAATATCGTATTGATCTTCAAATATGTATCTCTACAACCAAGCTTCATTTGATAAACGCAGGTTTTTGTTCTCTTTTTCTGCAAATTCTTTCTCTTTCTATTCGACCCACTCCTGGAGTTCTTTCTTCGATGGACGCCAAATCATATCCCTTTAAGCAGATCCCAGTCCCGAAAACAAAACAGTTTGTTGGTTTAAGAGGGCTTGAACCAAGTTCAAAGTGTGCTGCGTACCAGCAAAACTCTCAACCATTGGCCCTTTCGGCAATGACCTGCAAGCAGACCGCAGTCTCACCCAAGCAGTTATGGGTTGCTTCCAAACCAAGTTTCCGCAACCAAGGGGATATGTACATTGTTGAGTTTGTGTACTTAGTTATGTATTATACCTATCAACAACTTTGCTTACATTAATGAGTTCATGATGATAATTATATTTATAGAATTACTCTTATCGCATCAAATAAAAGAAAATAGTATGACATGTATTCTTTCACAGAATTCGGTAAAAAGAGTGCATAACGATACTAACAACAACAAAAATTGAACACAAAAAGATATACAGTTCTTCGCCAAAACTTATTCTTTATTAATACAAATATTCATTACATATACTTCTTTGACCTGCACACCCAACTAGAAGTGGTTTGCACACTCACTGCTGTAAACTCTTCCAGGCCTCCGCGTACTTAGCTGTGGAGCCTTCCCCAAAAATATAGACTCAAAACAAAATCCAAATTTATTATGATATTCTATTGTGGATTCTTCAATGATTTTGTTTACAAAGTATTACATCTCCTTATATACTTTACATCATTACAAAAACCATGGTCCACATACCACAGATTCAATAAAACCATGAATGATAACCAAAACATGTTACAAAATAAGGGAATTTTGACCCACCCCAGAGCCCCTAAACACTGCGTGATGAATAAATTTTGTGACCTTCACATGCTCCACTCCTCAAAATGTAGAGTCTTTACCCCAAAACTTGGACCAAGTTGGGTTGAACCCAACAATACCATTTGCAGCTACTCAGGTGATGAGCCTCGATATTGCAACAAGAATGATGCGTCTCCCAAGGTTATGAACTTTAATTATCAACCCAAGGTTCATACAAGATTAACATGTATCGACACTATATGTGCAACATACAATGTGTCATTCCTTTGATGTCATGATGTAATGTAGTGAATGTAATAAAATCAGATCCTAAACTAATTGTAAAGAATGAAATGCTCGAAATGGAAACCTCACCCTATTGCAAGATAGAAAATACAGGGAAATGAACCTATTTTAATTTCATAAAGTAAATCTCATGAATTAAATGTTAGTCAATTCATTTCAAATAGTTTAGGTCCATTAACAAATTTCATTGGATGTGGCAATTATCATTGTGTTATCCATTTCATAAATCTGTCCATTAGCCGAAATCACTGAAATGTTTTGCATGGGTAAAAAAGAAATTCCTAAGTGGTATTTCGTCTTCCTTAATCACTGATTTAGAGCCTAGGGGTCTTGATTCCACCATAAGGGACAATAACCAAGATTATTGAGCAAATATGGGCAAGTATATACATGTTGGAAGGTTGCTACAGAAGATCCTTTAGTTAATACAGGAAACTGCAGATTTACTACAAGAAACTATAATTCACTGAATGACCAAGTAAATCAAACCCAAATTGGATGTGACAACTTTTTTTATTGACTAGGATGTCTTAGGTCTCCATTCCAAGTGGAATCACTCAAAAACGCCTATGTTAACCCATGCTAAAAAATAACAAAAGATTACTAGTCTAAAATCCAGAATTTGAGAACTAGTGAGCTAGTAAATCTATCAAATGCCTAAAATAATCAAGTTCAAATGCAATAGGGTAATTTCTAATATATATATATATATAATATATATATATAATATAATTCAAGTGGAATCAATTCGATTGAAGCTTGTTAGCATGCTCTAAAAAATATCATAAATTTATTGTTATTCGCCACAAAGGATTTCCATGCATCAAGATTTGGTTATAAGCAAACAAATCAAAGTAACTCAATGATTACTATGACCTTAAAAATTTGTTCCAAGGATGAAATGATGCTTTTGACCCTGAAAAATAACTTACTTCAACAATTTAACCCAATCTTACAACAAGAAATTATCAATACTAAATGAAGAAATAAAATAAAAACAAGAACAAGAGATGCATGTGAATAAGATATGAAATGAAGAAAAGTAAATGATGCAAAAGGGCTTTGAGGCTCTTGGGATGTCCAAGACCAAGGAAAATTATAGCCCTATGGAGGAGACCAAGACTTAGAAGATGTAGATGGCACCAATATTCATTATTTCCATTAACACAATTACATCCCTACAGAAAATGAAAGTGGAACTGCAAAAAATATGAGTTCTCTCCACAAGAAGAATAAGAAAAATAAACCCCTAGAGGAAATTTCGACTTGGTGCTTATACAAAATGATTAGGAAGAATTCCCCATGAAAGGAGGAAGCTTCCCCAACCAAAATTCCTTAATTAGTGGATCTAGTTCCTAATACTAGGAACTTGCATTAAATTACATGGAACACATTCCTAGATTTTCTAAATCATTGGAACTCCAAAATCTATGCAATTATTTCATAATATCTTCTTGATTTATTATTTAATATTGATCCTCCTGTAGTAGGGAGAAATTCTCGAAATTTTCTCCTCCTCCAAATCTTCATAATTTCCCAGTATTCTCACAATATTCCACAAAAATAAATAATATTAGGCACAAATATGAAATTATCCATAAACCTTCCTAATGAACATATTAATGTTAAAAATACTTTATCTAATGAAAAGTAGAGGTTTAATGTGATGAAGGATGGTCATATGGGCCTTAATTTATGTATAATTTAGAGGCCCATCATAGCCCCTTGCTGAAGGTGTTTCTCATCCTCTGAGCAACTTAGTGACCTCATTATGCCTGATTCATGGCCTCGGTGGCCTGTCTCTTGCTCATTCCTTAGTCCCTTCTCTTAAGAATCCTGATTGTAAGTTCTGCAAGGACAAGCACAAAATTGTATTTGTTCTTTTCATAATTCTTTAATAGTATTTCAAGAAAAAAAACATAACTTTCCTCTCTACAAGTGAACTCTGTTAGCTTGTAGATCAATTTCATTCATATCCTCTCCCTTCAAACCTTCATTCCATTTTCACTCATTTTTCCAAAATTGTTTGTGCATAGAAAAATAGCAGCGTTTCTTGTGACCATTAGCCTACCTTCTTCCCCTTATTCAAAATGGGTTCTTGAATATTTTCTTTTTTTAGTTTGGAAAGGTATTTTGCATCTTTTTCCAACATCATACTACCATTTTCCACCATTTGGACACCTCTAAAACCTTAAAAAATCCTTTAGATGAGAACTAGGACATCCTATAGTAACTACGGGAAACCCTCTAGTAATTCTTGTTAGAATTTCTAAGTCTAAGTTTTAGAAATCCTTCCTGTACTTTCTAATTTATTTATTTCTAATTGTTCTATTAATTAACTAATTATTTAACATGTAAATACTAAAAATAAATACAAGTACAGTCTCAACACATACAGATAATCAACTGAAGAAAAAACAAGCACACAAGTGACACCGTTATTTTTGGAGAAATGTCCTTAGAAAAAACCAATGTTGGAAAACTAGTGCAGCTATCTAAGGGTTTTATTATTAATCAGTTTCACAATACAATTTGGGTGCCAGAAATGGCTTACCCAATAGAGAATTCCCTCGGCAGTAGTACATCTCAGTCGGAGACAGATATCAACCCCATGAAATCTCCCAGCGCCAACCTCTAGGGTCTGTGTTAGCCTCTTTGGCCCAACGTCAGCCCAACATTAGCCTCTTTAACACAATGTTAGCCTCTCAGGGCTCTGCGTCAGCCTCACAATCCTCTGTGTCTCCCACGTTGGCCCTCCTTAGGCTTTGTGCAGCTCCTGGCTACCTCTACATGGCCTCCAACTGCTTTTGTGTGGCCTCTAGCTGTCTCTACATCAACCCTCTCCCAGATTCTTCTCTGATGCTCCCGGTACCCTCTCTACCTCTCTGCTTCTGTATTCACTACCCCTTAGCTGCAACTTATATCACTCCTTCGATTTCCTCACCAAGCCTTGCCCTAGATAATCGAATGCTTGATCAACTCGGTGTGTTCTCCAAGTGACCCTCAAGCCTCCTCTTATACTTTTCTCGTTGACATTTCAACAGACGAGATTAAGTCCCTAATCAATGGCTAAGATTAGATATGGTTTGATCCACGAATTTTGGACCATTATAACTCATTTTTCTATTAATTCACGTTAATATTTTATTTTCCCTAAGTTTAGACTTAGGGACTCCATTAAAAATATTAATTATTTTAATATCTCCCAAACTGGTTAGATTCTGCCCAAACCATTTCTGGGTATTGGAGATATCATGTGCTTTAGCCTCTCCACCAATTTTCATGGCTAGCACACATTCGATGCTACCCTAAATAAGCATTCCCTCTTAGTGAGGACTATGTTGTAGCAATAATCCTCACTAAGCATCACCCTAATCATTCGACATCTGTCGCTACGCCGATGCTAGGCCTACTGCCCAACATCCTCTGCAATGATGCATCATGTACTACTACCCATGGTCCTCCCACTGCCACTACTACATCTTTACGACAACTCCCTCTGCATCCATGCTACTACCCATGACCTTGCCTCTACCACTACTACATCTACATTGCAACCCCTCTCGTCATGCTGCATCATGTTGTTGTTGGCTTATTGGGGCCTAACCCAGGTTCGAAAGTGATTTAGCCAAAAAAATCCTACACTACCGACCCTTTTAGCAATATTCCAAAGAGCGCGGACTAAAGTCTCACCCGAGTTAGTATGGGAGGGTGTTCGAACCAGGTTTTCGCACCCTAGGGATGTCTTGATGGGGACTTGGAAGGTTCGCGAACCGACCTGTGTGTTTGCATTGCTATGCATAGCTATCCGTCTTTCACATAGATCCATGACGGGCGCTTCCTGGATTCTTATTACTAATGAGTTTATTATAGATACGATCTAATTCTAAAGGTCTTAATCAAGTATTCAACAATAAGAAACAGTGCGCGCAACCATAGATATGCATAAACTCAGAACATAAGCAAAACAGATAGATTGGCGACCAAATGCACAATATTTCGAAAGCACTTATCTTATATTAACCTTCAATTCAATACAATCCACTTCCACCTTACGCACTCAGCTGTAGGGATCCAGGTACATCGCTGCAGACCAGGGAAAATTTTAAGAACCCCCCCTAAATTTACATGTATAATAAATGGGCGAATCTCCATGGCATATAGGAAAAATGGAAGGCGATTTTATCAATAATATGATATGTATATATAATTTTTTGGAAAATCTCTCACCAGGCATGGCGAATATTTTACTCAATTATAAAATCTTGTGTTTATTGAATACACAAATGAAATCATTGCATTTCTTTAAAATATCTTTTGAAATCAAAATTACCGAAATT
>APFE030821430.1:41340-71335 GCA_000404065.3 Pinus taeda
TGTTTACCATACCTGTTGTTTATTTATATTTTTATTGATTTACCATACCATTCATAAATACAAGGTGGCTTATGTAGTAAATATAAAAAAATGTTTTATTTGTTACCATACCTCTCGCTTATTTATATTTCTATTAATTTACCATACCTTTTTTACAAATATGGTATTTGGCCCATAGGATTCACTTAAATAAAACCTCTTTCTTGAGCCTTCATAAATAGAATGAAGGTTATGGACTAAATATTTATCATGCGTCTAGTTTATTTATATTTTTATTTATTTACCATACCTTTTGAGTAAGTATAAAAAGACGTTTTATTTATTTACCATACCTCCCCTTTACTTATATTTTTATTTGTTTACACCCTTGCATGTATATAAGGTGACTTATGGAGTAAATATAAAAAATGCTTTATTTATTTACCATACCTCTCATTTATTTATATTTTTATTAATTTACCATACCTCTTTTATAAATATGGTATTTGGGCCTTTGGCCCATAGGATTCACTTAAATAAAACCTATTCTTGAAAATGGGCGAATGGAAGGTTGTAACTCCTAATTTCAAGGGCTAAATTTACCTTTTTTACCCTCTCCCTTAAAATAAGGTGGGATATTTGAGGTGATTTGTAAAAATGTACTATGATACAAAATATTCACCCACTAAAAGTTTAAAACCCCTTAATTTCACCAAAGGGCGAACATTCGCCCCTAAAATCACCCCTACCGCAGACTCTACCAGGCCTCTGCGCACACAGCTGCAGAGCCTACTCTAGCTACTATCCATCCCAACTCAGACTTACAGAGTTAGAGCGAATAATGCCTTCATAAACCCATGACATTCAATATCCCAACAAAATCTTCCTTCTACCCTTAGAGCCTTGCTCTATTTATACATTCCCATGGTCCACGGACCATGGGCAAGTAGACTGACTTTATTTTCTTACGTTATTTTCGGGTAGACAACCCTTTGACTTGACTCATTACAATTTGCGCTCCACGCACTTCGTGAAACGTTTACCAAAATTTTACCCAAAATTGCAAGCTTTAACCCCAAACTCGTTATGTGGGGCCTCCGCTACCCAACAGGCCCCCAACACAAACATCATGACTCATCTCGATGTTGGGTTGTGTTATATTCTTTCCACATAGTTAACAGGGGGTTTCAGGAGTAACCGTAACCCCACTTTATGGGGTTCGGGGCAGCGCCCCGGAAAATTTTAGTTTTGGACCCTATGTTAGGTTGGGCAGACCCACCTATGGTTTTGTGCATGATTTTTGCACATGTTTTTTGGACGCGATGGTTTTTTGGTCCATGGTATTGGACGATGGTTTTCAGTCCATGGTATTGGATGCTTCGGCATGTATAAATATGTATTGTAACATTGAAAGGAATATAATGAAAAATCAAGCTGGTAGTCTCAGTTTTGGGATCCAGTGGGAAATCTCTGTGTATATGTGTTTTATGTGTTATGCTCTCACATTTTTATTTTCATGTGATTTAGAATTCGTATGCAGGTAATTTCTGTACGGGGTTAACTCTACCAGAGCCTACTCTAGCTACTATCCATCCCGACTCAGACTTACAGAGTCAGAGTGAATAATGCCTTCATAAACCCAAGACATTCAAGATCCCAACAAAATCTTCCTTCTACCCTTAGAGCATTGCTCTATTTATACATTCCCATGGTCCATGGACCATGGGCAAGCAGACTCACTTTATTTTCTTACATTATTTTCGGGCAGACAACCCCTTGACTTGACTCATTACAATTTGCGCTCCACGCACTTCGCGAAACTTTTACCAAATTTTTACCAAACGTTTACCCAAAATTGCAAGCTTTAACCCCAAACCCGTTATGTGGGGCCTCCGCTACCCAACAGGCCCCCAACACAATCATCATGACTCATCTCGAGTCACTAAGCTAGTGCAACAATCTTCGCGCGGAGATCATCCAACAACTTCTACACTTCACTTATGCTCACAACAAATTCTTCTGCCATCTGTTGTACCCATTGTACATGAGCCATCGATGCATCAGTATCAGTTTCATTTTCTTATTTGAGTTCATATGCTGCTTTCATGTGTGCTAACTTTCCCTTGATGTTGGCAGAGACCGCAAATGCCTCATCAAGCCAAGGCTGGATACGTTCTTTAAGCACTGCTTCCTTCTGTTGAGCGGCGTCAACTTGTGCCTTGAGAACCTAGGCCTCCCTCATCTTGGTCAATTGCTGCATAATAGCAACCATATGCACAGTCCCCTTGACATTATCATAGGCTTGTTGCAACTCCCATGCTTCCATCTCCAAGCACTGTAAGGTTGGGTCTTCCTGTAGTGAAATGACCATGATGAGTGACTGATCCAACAAGTCGGCGCACTCCTACATGGCACATGCTATTTCTTCCTACCCCGATTGAATGGTGCTTTTCCGTTACTCTCTAACCTCCGGTGGTGTAGAGGGTTGCGATTTCAATTTCAGTTATGCGATCTGCAAGTTGAGGCCCAACTAGATCCTTGCTGCTTCTGCCTTCGCATTGTGGAACCCACTAGCCAACTTGTGGATCCTTATGCTTGTTGGTAAATCTATCGTAATCTCGAGCTCAGGGGCACAACAACATGATTCCTCCACAATTTGCTCCAACTACTAAGTTTGTGCTACTACTTCGTCACATTGGAGGCTCAACTACTTGATGTTAATTTATTTCTCACTGAGTATCTATACCACACAACCTTCCCTAGTGTGAAGCTCTGTCATTGCACCATCCTGTAGCTAGTATAAGGTTTCTCATGGGAGGGTAGCCAAGTTTAATCCAGGTCTCGTAAGCCGGACTACCACATCTCTGTCCGCTGCATGGTCTGATGTCAATGCTCCTGCCGGAAGTCGGATAGTATTAGCCATTTTGGCCTGCAGCAGCTGCTCATTTTTTGACATACCCGTAGCTCCATGGTTAGCAACTTTTTCCAGTTGTGGGGCTCATGCTTCAAGTTCCTACAGTTGTGCTCTCAGTGCCCCCAACATAGTCTGCTGCTCTGTCATGGCCTCGTCGAGCGCCTCCCTTGTGACTTCGTGAACTGTATCCCCGATGTCACATAGGTCACCCTCGGTCAATGTGATAAGTTCCCCATCCAACTTGGATGCCTTTTCCTTCTTCCTTAACCTTGACCATTCTGTCATGCATGGTCATTTTAAGGTCGAACCAATGGTGGTTGGCACCGCACCTTCCATTACTGTATCCACTTTTGGCTCTATGGTCACATTCGGGCCACTTTCATCCTCTGTAGTAGTAGCCCCTCTTGTTGTCGCTTTGTCTATGGAAGCCTGCTCTACTTCTTGGGATGCCCATACCTCCTCAACGAGCTATTCATTTTGCTTTTGCTGTGCTAAGAAATTGGTCATAGCCTTCTATTTTTGGATCGCGGTCTCATTGCGTCCTACCGCATCTAATCTGTGCCACTCTGTTGGCCAAGTATCAAGCACCGCGAAAACAACGTCGTCGATGGAAATGAAAGGAAGCATGGTCCATGTCTGCTCTGGATCCTTGCACACCTGGATATATACATGGTGCATATCCACCTTAAAATCGGCCATGTTCTTCACACTGTCATATACCTCAGTAGATAGATGGGGTTGCTGGTTGATCCACTGTTGTATGCTCACGTCCATTAGTATCCAAAAAATATTGACTTCTCAGATTCTTGTGGCATCCTTCATCGCCCATAGCGACACGTATTTTGTGGCCTCTGGCCAATCCTGGTCCAGGGAAGGAAACTGACTATCCTTGGGTAATTCACCAATAACCAATAGGATCGATAAGAGAAACCATGCATAGTGGAAGGTCTTACCCTGCTCCTAGGTATCCTTGTAGTTGGTTAGGAATTCGTCGCTGAGGAACTGCGCCAAATTGAACCGTTCCCCTTCTACGCATTACTTAGCTAACGCGATGACCATTGCTAGGACCTCACTACCTCGACATTTTCTCATCACCTTGCCTGCCAACAACTGGGTAGCAATTTGGACCCCTTTGTCCTGAATACTAGTAATAGCATACCCTCTCTGCTTTTTCTCCAACTTGTATTTCTTTTTCATGGCTTCCACCATCGTCAAGTCACTGCTCATGCTAACTATTTCCGTGGGGTCCCTTCCTTCACAGGGAAGCTGAGAGATCTTATGGATGAGCTCCACTGTGATGGGGATGGGTTTGTCTAGCCATAAGTACCCATCGTGCACTAGGAAGAGTAGTTGCTTGATGACCAATATTGTAATGGGGGCTCGATGAAAATGTAGAATTGATAGGAGGTGGAATAGCCCGGCCTCCTCCACCTTTCGCAACCATTTCTGCAGCTGCAGTGTCGTAAAGGCCCCCTCCATGCTTTGTTCCATCAGTTCGCTAATTTGCAAATGAGGAAACTTCTCAGTATCTGCAAGGTCCCAGTCTTAAAATTTCATAGTGGGGATGCGGCTAGTCACCGTTCCTTCAAACAGAACACCTTCAGGGAGGGACAGGGTTATAAGTGTGCTTTTAATGGCATCCAAATCTTTAGGTACCTTGACCCTCCCTTTCCTTAGAGGGACATACTTAGGTCATTTTGCTGGATCTCGTATGGGCTGGATATCTTCTTCCATCTCTTCTTTTGGTTCTATATCTTCGATCAAGGTCGAGGGGTCCTCTTCCTCATCATCACTCTCAATAGTAATTGTTTTTCCCTTTTCTTCAATCGACAATTTGCCAAATCATGGATTTTGTGGAGACATCCGGACTAGTCCTACTACATGTGGGTCCTTTCTGGTCCGCGGCGTCCGAGGTGATTTATGGATCTCGGCTGTACCCCCTTCCTGTGACATAGGGTTCTGTGTAACGTCCCTGGTTATGGACATCATCCTAATTAGAGACTTCTACATATCCTTTGGCAATGCTTGATACCACGAGCTTTCTTTCAGTAGTGCCTCATTCATCATGCTCCTATCTATCTATGCTTTATATGCTTCTTTGAATTTAAATTTGATTGTTCCCCCATTTTGAGGTTCATAAATGTGATTTTAGTGGTAGATCCGTTCAACCCCATGTTTTAATTGCCCACTGTCCACTCCTCAATGTCTTAAGTGGTGCATCTTATCATGAATAGCATTTGCAATGGTCACCTTCCATCCTCCCCATGCGGCAGCGCAGTCCTTTGTACACGGACGGATTCTGTTCTTCGTACTAGCTTTGCTCACCACGTCTGAGCTGCGTAATCCCCTTACAAACTTCTTTACAGTCTCGTACTCTCTTCCAACTGCGTGGAGCACTAAGACTAGGTCCCCTACAGATAGTCAGGTGGTCGCACCCTTGGTGCGAAACTTCAATTTTCCTGCTAGCTCGGGCTGCGAGCACATTTCGAGTACCTTTGTATATGGTAGCCTGTCACGTTCCGCTGCATATAGTACACATGCCCGTTGGTGTCATCATAGCCATGATCACAGGGTCGCAACTCATTCTAGTACTGTAGTAGGACCGGCTAGGTCTGGTGCCCATATTCCCAGATTCATGCAGCCTGCTTGCGCGACTCCGATTTTTAGTTTGCAAATTTCTTCATCCAACCTTGCGCTTTTCCTCTTCAACCATGCCCATTCTTCAACGAGCTCGCGAAGTTGTAAGATGCCACATCGAATGGCTTCCTGCAACCACTATATTCCTTTGCCTAAGTCCTCACATTTAGTTCGAATGGTAGGGGCAGTGGTTAGGAACATTCTCTCCACCTTCCTGGTTCCATCGTGCCTGATCGTGAATAGAGCCATCTTCACACACCTCAGTTTGTTTATGGTCCTATAGGCCCATCAAACCCTTGGAATGTGTGGATTTAGTTGGTGCAGTGGTTGCACGACATACATCTGCCTTCCTCATCATTGGTGGGTGCCAAAACCACTTTATCCTAGCTGCCCAGGCTGCGCTCGCCGTGGGGGACCTCCAACCCGTACACGCATCCGCCTACTACCTTCGCGCCCATTCCACCTAATCTTCCCAGGCGTACACCACCCTGGTGTAGTTGTCACGTGCAATGCTCTCGGTGCACCGTGCCGCTTCTTCTCTATGATTGAAATTCCACAGTTATTGACGAAGTCCTCCCCATTTCTTGCACTGTCATCCACTGGTAGTTTCCTTACGTTGGTTGTTACATGTCACAGTGATCTAATCATCATATTACAATTTAGCATTGTTACTTCATGCAATCAGTTCTACCATCGTTCTATCTCGTCATCTAAATCCGACATGCAAGAACTATCACGGTTGCATGAGATTCGCCCATCCACTATTGGATTCACCCAATATTGGTCTTGCATCGTTATCTAGTAGATGTATCTAGTTCATTGTCACTGTCCTCGTCATGCACAATTTTAGTGTAGCGCACTCCTTCGGTTGGGTCCAGCGGAAATATTACACGGAGCGACTTTTTCTTGAATATCATCTTCTGTCTTTTTAAGTTAATGATGCCATTCATGTGCATGGCCCAATCTATTCCTAGCAATGTAGGGTACAGATTACTATTATCAACAATTTCTATTACCTCAAAGTTTGTCTGAGTACTTACACCTTCAATGTCCACTGCCACCCCTTGTAATCTTCCCATTGGTAAGGTCTTTTGCTGGTTGGCCATCCGTAATTGAATAGGAGACCACTACATCATAGGCCTGCCCATGCGTTCCCATGTCTGTTTTGGCAATACATTCGCATATGACCCCAAGTCTAGGATGACCTGATCCATCTCACACTCACCGATTTGCGCTGTTAGTCGCATTTTCCACCCAGTGTGCAAATCATGTTTCCCAAGTTTTTGGACCATGCATGGCTCTCCTGACCCTGCGCACCTAGTGATCAGCTCTTGTAGTCGCTTGACTACCTTACTATCTCGTAGCAACTTCATACATGTCTCTATAAAGGTAGTAAGCATAGAAGGTGTTAGCACCTAAATCTGCCTTAGGCTGAAGGAAGGTGATGCAGGAGCATCTGACCCTTTTCTAATTTAAAGAGGAATCCAAGAGGAACGATGAAGATGTGGACAGTCAAACTAGAAAACAGGAGGAAAATCTGTTCTAAAACAGATTTAAAGAGGATTTAATGGATATTATTATTTGCGTGCATGTATTTAAGGAGCTTTTGTTTGAGGAAAATAAGGATCTGATATTATCGATCCTTTCGATCATACATTCTTATATAAGACAGAGATTTGAGGACGTGAGGGATCAGTTTTGGGAGGAAAATCTGAGTGAGGGAAAAATATGTAGTCGAGCGCGAGCTCATTTCTTAAGGCTGAAATGCCTTAATATGTAATTGTTCTGTATTTATATGAAAGCATGCTTTAGTGTTGTGTACGTTATGTGTAAATCCTGTGTTGCGTGTTGTATCGATCATCGATGACGAGCTAATTTAACATTTAACTGGTATATAGTAAGAGCAAGTTAGGATTGCATGTTAGCAGTTGCCTGATGTGGTTTTCAATCTGTACTTCCAATAGGAATGTGGTTTAATGTCATCCTGGTAGTGCGTAGTTTAACAACCGAAACATAAAGAACGACTTCACAGAGATTGGAACGAAGGTGAATCCATATATGTCAGGAAAATGCACGTGAAGCGTTTCTGGTTTTGAAAGGCTCGGGATTATATTAATCACGATGACTGTCCGGACTTTGTGCATGGTGTAAGTTGTACTGTGGAACGTATTGAATTGGAGCAAAACGAAGCTATGGACCGCCGAGGTTTATGGGACGGTTGTATATACGGATGTGTATGACTCAGGATTGTTGAAACCTGCAATGAGCGATTTCGGATCGCAATCACATCGGATCGGAGAATGTGGATCTGCCGATATCTACAAAGGCGGCTGAAAATATTTTTAAATCCATATGTGTGGATTGGCTTTTACATATATTTCTAGTAATTTGTATTATGAGTGGCGTGGGGTATTAAGACTTCACACATATATTGTTTTTATATTTCTTTTCTCCTATGTATGGATGTGTGATTTTAATGAAGATTCATGGTTGTAATCAGATAAAGTTATATTAGAATGCTTCCGAAGAGACTTGTGGCCATAACCCACAGGCGTAGTATCAAAATATTTACATGAAAAGGGATTTTGGGCTTACCCCAAGATTTCCTTTCATCAAGTGGTATCAGAGCAGGGAAAGTTTCCTGCGAGGAGAAGGATTCCAGAGAGAAGAAGAAGCAGGAGGTACAGTTGTGCTAAAGCTGGCGAGTTTGTGGTCTTACTGTCATGCAGATGGCGGCAGCGGAAGGTGAGAAGATTTGCAGCAACCTAGAGCAAGATGTGCTCAATTGGTTCCAGAGGAGAGAACCAGAAGGATGCCAAAAGACCGAGTGCAGAGGGCTTGGTGAGGTATCATGTAACAGAGGAGACTGTTACTGCAGAGGTTGGTTGCAGCTCACAGAAGATCATGAAAGCAGTTCCACTGACGAGATACAGTGGGTAGAATTGCTGAGGACCAGGAGAAGTATATGACCAGGAGGTCATAAATTTTTTTTTTACCTCATGAGTCTGATGCAGGAGCATCTGACCCTTTTCTAATTTAAAGAGGAATCCAAGAGGAACGATGAAGACGTGGACAGTTAAGCTAGAAAATAGGAGGAAAATCTGTTCTAAAACAGATTTAAAGAGGATTTAATGGATATTGTTATTTGCGTGCATGTATTTAAGGAGCTTTTGTTTGAGGAAAATAAGGATCCGATCTTATCGATCCTTCTGATCATACATTCTTATATAAGACAGAGATTTGAGGACGTGAGGGATCGGTTTTGGGAGGAAAATCTGAGTGAGGGAAAAATATGTAGTCGAGCGCGAGCTCGTTTCTTAAGGCTGAAATGCCTTAATATGTAATTGTTCTGTATTTATATGAAAGCATGCTTTGGTGTTGTGTACGTTATGTGTAAATCCTGTGTTGCGTGTTGTATCGATCATTGATGACGAGCTAATTTAACATTTAACTGGTATATAGTAAGAGCAAGTGAGGATTGCGTGTTAGCAGTTGCCTGATGTGGTTTTCAATCTGTACTTCTAATAGGAATGTGGTTTAATGTCATCTTGGCAGTGCGCAGTTTAACAACCGAAACATAAAGAACGACTTCACAGAGATTGGAACGAAGGTGAATCCATATATGTCAGGAAAATGCACGTGAAGCGTTTCTGGTTTTGAAAGGCTCGGGATTATATTAATCACGATGACTATCCAGACTTTGTGCATGGTGTAAGTTGTACTGTGGAACGTATTGAATTGGAGCAAAATGGAGCTATGGACCGCCGAGGTTTATGGGACAGTTGTATATACGGATGTGTATGACTCAGGATTGTTGAAACCTGCAATGAGCGATTTCGGATCGCAATCACATCGGATTCCGATTGCATCGGATCGGAGAATGTGGATCTGCCGATATCTACAAAGGCGGTTGAAGATATTTTTAAATCCATATGTGTGGATTGGATTTTACATATATTTCTAGTAATTTGTATTATGAGTGGCATGGGGTATTAAGACTTCACACATATATTGTTTTTATATTGCTTTTCTCCTATGTATGGATGTGTGATTTTAATGAAGATTCATGGTTGTAATCAGATAAAGTTATATTAGAATGCTTCCGAAGAGACTTGTGGCCATAACCCACAGGCGCAGTATCAAAATATTTACATGAAAAGGGATTTTGGGCTTACCCCAAGATTTCTTTTCATCAGAAGGCAAAATTTATGGTAACCACAAACCACGCTCAGCCTCGTAGCTAGCCCTACGAGGACAGGAGAGGGCTCTCTCCGGGTCACGCTCAATGAAAAATGAACGAATAGGGTCTAAAAATGACTTAAAATGGATACTAATTTTAGGCTAGGTAAATAAATATTGAAACAAAAGGCAAATTTTGATAAATGACTGAGTTTCTAGGATGTATGGGACCAACGAACAGCATGAGCAGAGAATTTAGCACAAAGGCACAGATTACTTCATGAGGCAAGACAGGTGGAAAGTCTAGCAATTAAATTTGAAATAATGTGAAATGGAAAGATTGTTTAGGAGTGTCAAAAGGGCATAAACACATGAATCCTTTTCAGCAGAAGAAGAACACAGAACGTGAAACTTTCCCACAAGTAGAGCAATAAGCATGAATTCTACCTTATCCTACTTAGAAAATTTCACTGGAAATGAATATGAATGAACTATGAAACATAACGAAATACATATGAAACAGAAAGAGAATACATTTGCTACAGTCAGACCACATGAATCTCATGAACCAGAGCTACTGCCTTTCATTAATTCTCTGTCAAAATATACAATGAAGAACTGAGTTTCTCTCCCACAGTGTCCCAGAAATTACAACCAACCTTTTGCAAATGGTTTGCATACAATAAATAGACTATGCGATTGGGAAATAGAACGACCCATAGCTGGGGAGTTTTTCAAATCATTACAAAATGGAAATGGAAAGCCAACCATTAGTGACAGGTGTAGCGTTACAAAAATGACAAATGGCTTGAGTGACTGCTCGCCTTCCTTTGCCACTTGGATAGAAGCCAACCTTTAGTGAAAATACTCTTTAAACTTTGTCTTAGGTGCCAAAATAAGTGTAGTGTAAATGAGCGGGCCCACTTGGAGAAAGTCGCGAATCGAAATTTCGCGGAGCAGAAGAGATTTCGGCCTTTGGGTCTATATGCATCGCGCCCAAAACTATATGCACCACGCCACTTTGGAGGTGATTTTGAGGTACCTGCTGAAGTCAAAATTGTGCCCAAGTATGCTTGTTGGAAAGCCCTACCTGTCTACTTTCCAACCCAAGTGGAATTTCTGAATTTGGTGCTCATTTGCACCTCCAAAACTTCATTCTCCCAAGACTGCTTCCTGTGTGTCAAAATAGGGGCAGAGAGGTCATTTTTTGAGTGTTTTTGACTTCCTGGGGACTCAAAACTTGCCCAAACTTCTTGGCCATACACCAGTAGTCATGATTTTTCATGCTAAATCCAAAAATGCAAACCATTCTTGATTTGGAGCTCCCAATCCTAAGTGCCGCGCTAGTGGCGCGGCGCACAAGGAGAAAAACCTTGTTTTGTGCCCAAAAATTTGTCACGTGACCAAAATTGTCCCAAAGTTTTTGAAATTTGGGTTGGAGATCCTCTATGAAGTGCTATGTTGGGCCATAGAGTTTTGCACCAAGTTCGAAGCTGATATTTCTCTTTTTGCCTCTTTTGTCTTTGTGTCGCTCTCCTCAATTTTGCCTTCAAACTCCTTATCCAAGCCTTTGAACTCATTTTCCATGCCCTGTAGTGATAAACCATCCACCTCAATATGGTTTTGTCTTTGTCGGCCTTCTCTAACAGTCTCTCAAGGTGGATGTTGATAGGCTCGAGCCAAGACTCTCGGTCATTGTTAATCTCTTGCTCCAATGGAGTGAGCTCAATCCTCCTATGTTGGGCAGCTTGGTGATTCTCATGGATGTTTTGTAGCTCCATGATCTCATGCTGGTCTTCGAGCTATTTGTTCCTCTATTCTAGATACCTGATAATCCACTTAGCCCTCTCCAAGTTGAGAGACAAGGCTTGGATCTCTGTTTGCTGCTCCTGGATGGTCCTCCTAAGTTTGGCACTCTCCACATGTGTATCATCATCATGAATGAGGATGAAGTCGGCCTCTTGTTCACCTGATGGCCCCTCATCATGCATGGGCCTCTTGCCCCTGTCCTGTACCTATGTTGCCGATGTCGGAAGTGAGGCCCCTTCCACCCCCGGTGGAGATAACACTCGCTTTGCAGCTGCAAACAAATGTCTACTGCCTCTCTGATAGGTGATGAATACCGGCATAGTAGTGGTCTCATGGCACTCATACTGATGAGAAGGACCACCTATCTCATGTTCAACCTCTGATAATACCTGTGAAGTGTTGAAGAGGTCACGGGAGATGAAGTCATCCTAAGTAATGCCCTGTAATCCCAGCGGATGAACTACCAAAATCTTAATAAGAGCAAAGTGATAAACACTGTTAAGTTGCTGCTGAGGGGTCTTGTGCTGCATGAAGGTGTTCATCCTCTCTATGTTCCTGCAAATGAAATATGGGATGTTCATCATCCGTACCCTGGTAAAGTGCATGAGCAACCTGATGTGATAGGCATATAAACGAGAGAACCTCTCCTCATAGCTGAAATATTTCATGACCAACTTCATTAGTGGAGCATATTCATCTTTCAAATATCGGAATGGAAAGACTCTTTGGAGCTACCTCAAGAAACTGGCCTTGATGTATGGCTCATAATGCTGCCGATCAACCTTCTGTTTCTTGTGCCATGTTTCTCCAACGTTCGGTATGCCAGTTGCTAATGAGACAGTTTCAGGTGTCAGTGTGAAGGTAACCCCAGCTAAGATAGATTGATCTCCATGTAGGTGAAGCACAAAAAGACGATCCAACTCATGATGAACTCGAACACTAGCCACCTTTTGACAAAACTCCAAACATGACATATGCTGGAAACATGACATAGCAAGAGGGCAGGCCTGCAATTCTGTAAGTGTGGTTGGTTCATCCCTAACATGTTTGCCACTTTTGTGATGTCTCCGGGGAGCCTGTTCTTCCGAGGATGAATCACTTTGGGTTTCCAAATCATACTCTGATGAATGCTTAGATGCCATGACTGTTGTATATGGACTGTGCTTGGACTGCCCTTTGATGATGGTAGTGAAACTATGTGATGTTGCGATCTCTGCCACCAAGGGGAACAATGAAAAAAGGGAGTGTTAGGAAGGGGAATAATATGATGGGATTAGGGGTTATGGGGGGAAATTTTTTTTAGGGACATGTAGGAGGGTTTGGGGATTTTATAAGGTAGGGTTTTGGGGTTTTATATTTGACAAATGAGTGGAGGGAATAAGGAATAGGGGTTTAGTAATGTTTTAGGGTAGGGAAAGATGGGAAAAATGGAATAGGGGGAAAGGGAAAAATGGAAAGAAGGGGAAAAATGAAAGGTGAAAGAGGAGCCTTGGCATCAACACAACGAGTTTGCAACCCTAGCAACAATGGTTTTGATGATTTCAAGTGGTAGGGTCTATGATTTTTTATTGCAACTATAAATGGCCATAAACCACCATCACATTCACAAAAATATATGAACAATCCAAGATGTTGACCCTACCTGTCAATTGGAAGGGATTCAAAGTTGATTTGATGCAATTGGGAGAAAGACCGGGCCTTTATGGGTGTGCGCCGCATAGTAAACCCAGTGTGCCATGCTCTGTGTGTGCACCACGCCTGTGTAGTTTCACCACTGTAGGTTCACGCCCTGTGCGTCGCGCTCTCTATGTGCGCCACTCCCTTGACAACTCCTCCAAACTCACCAAAAATGCGTGCTAGCTTTCTCACACTCACTTATCAATGTTTCTCTCTACCTTGGTATGCAAAATGACTGTTCCTTGTGGAAATTCTTTATAAAGACATTTGGATTCATGGGTTTGATTTTTGTTTCTTCAAAACCCATTTTGCTAATGTTTTGTTTTGACACTTTTCCCTGATTTAATGCAACTCTGTATTTCACTTTTCCCTTTGAATTTTTAGCTAAACTGATGAAATTTTTTGGCACTTTTTGCAGGGGTTGTTGACATGGCATTTGGCCAAGGAAACCATGACTGCGCCTGAAGATATCAACTGGAAACTTTTTTGAAAATTATCACAAATGACACATTGTTTGACTTTTCTTCAAAACAGGGTTTTGAAGAACATTCGTAATCTATCAACATGACGATGAAATTCCTTAAATCATAACTTTGTAAGGGCCTCCCTCTGGCCTGCATGGCTTTATTGGACATGGTTGAAGACCAAATTGACTAATCCCAAGACCTAATGACTGAAAATGACTCTTGTCCATTAAAGGATCAAACATTGACTGTCATGGACTTTAGTGAACATTGATGAAGAGACCTAAGCCAGCAGGTGCCAGACACAAGGGGAAATGACTAACAAGACCTTTTCCGTCAAATTATGGAATGCCCCTAGCGGAATGCAGCTGAGTGAATGGAGCGAGACTCCCAAAAATGAAATGCAAAAAAAGTTTTGATCTCTGACGGAGGACTGACAAGACTGACTCTAACAGAAGGATCTATTCCCAACTCAAGTTGATCCTTACTACCTGAAGTAGAGGCCTCTGTGAAGCTCTTCTTAGCTTCCTTATATGTTCCCTTCACGTGTTCCATCTCAAAGTTAGGTTCCTTTGTAGGAACATCGTGAACCTTCAAATCTTCTCCAGGTTGTTTCCTCATGTCTTCCCCTGTAGTTGCACCGCTTCTGAGTACCATGTTTACGGTGGGGTCCTCATCGCGTGGTTCGGACCTCATCATTTGGATATTTTGAGTTAGATTAGGCTGTAGTACCCATTTCTCGCGCATTTGGGCAATAAACGTTGGACAATCTACCATATATGGTCAAACTGCTCATAGTATGGATAAGATATTCTCGTCAGTTTGGTACAATCACGAGCGTAGTGCCCCGACCCTCTACAATTATAACAGATCAGCTGTCCACGCCATTGTCCAGGTCCCATTCCTCCTCTCCCTCATCCGCGTCCTCGGAACCCACCGCATGGCCTCATGGCTAGATTGAAACCTCACATTTCAGTCTGCATATGATATGCTAGGGTCCTATCCATCATTAGCTCATAGCTTCAACACATTCCTTCATCATGATCCACTGATCTATAGAAGTTGCAATACAGTTGCTGCGGGGTCTGGGTATATTTCTGCAACAGGTGACAGTTTTGCATTCTGTGCTTTCCTCCTACTTAAAAAATCACGCACTAGAGTGTGAGAACCGCACTTGGCCTTGCTTGTACCTATAGTCTCAATGGCATCGGTCCCCCTCCTGCCAAATAGTTTGCAAATACAGGGTAGTGATCCTTGTCGTGACCCTAGCCTTTGCATTTGATACACTACACTCCCTCACGCCCCTCTGGTCAGGGTGCCCTCTCTTGCTTTAGGATTTGCATCTCTAAGCATAGGTTTTGTAGTTGCACGTGGATTTTCTAAACTCCCAACCCAGGGTCTTGTATTGGAGTTTCATGCAACCTCATCACTATCTCTAAAGCTTCAGCCTTGGTCAAGATCTTTTGCTGTGATAGTGTTGTCCTCAGATGTGGTGTCAAAGATGCCACATACCATGCATGGTGCTATGCATTTGTTAACGTCATGTTAGCCTCACAGATCATACTCTTCAATCTCTAATCCAGATCCCAAGGGGTTTCACCTGGCAGCATCACAATCTCCTTGAACTCGATGATCGACTGTGTCTCTGATTTTGGCCAGCTAAATTCTTTGTTTAATGCATCTGGATCTCTGCTATTCCTGCATTTGGATGATCGCTAGAGTGCCTTATATACCACGTCAACGCGCGATCCTGCAACGCGCTTACTAAAGTAGCCTTTTTTATATTATCATCCGTAATGCCTTGGGCTTCCCATACTACATTTACCATGAAGCAGAACTGATCTAGTTCCTCATTTCCTACACCCCTGAATATGGGCAACTTGATCACACTCGCCATTCCAACCCTTGGAGGTGGTGGAGGTGGGGTAGGTGAAGATGGGGTTGATGTAGGTGAAATGGGTGATGGTATGGATGGAGGTGGTAATAGTGGAATGTGTTGCTTTATCAACTGGACCATGCTTCTCAGAGAGAACCCAACTAGCTCCTCCTCACTTTCTCACGAAAGTGAAATCAGGGGACTATTTTCTAATCCTTCGATCCCTTGGTAGCCTCTTCCGCTCTGCGTTACCCTAGACATTAATGGATTCGCATAACCCGTTTCTTTACATAACAACATTTTAATCCAGGTATTCAATGATTTGATGTACTTACCTCACGATCCCTTAAGAAAACGTCTTTCCACTTCGCTATAGCTCATAGTTGTATCTATTGTGAACTTAGTGATAAACCATCCTATTATCTAGTCTAACCAATGATCTACTTACCATGCGATTTTATCTTTTGATGCCTCTAGTTTGTGCATCAACTCTAGCATCCACACTATGGGTTGATCGAGCTTTCACCTCCCCTGGCTATCTGCTAGTCGTGCAATCCACTCATATAGTTCTGATGAGAAAGATGCAAAGAAGATCTCATGGATTTCCGTGTATATGTGGTGATCCAGCCACCTCTTCTCAGATATTTGTGGAGTTTTGTTTTCTTGTATCACAAACTCGTGAATCTTTTGATCCAACCAATATTCAATCTCTTTCTTGGTAGGGTTCCAACGTTCCGACATCAAACATCCCTTAGGAAGATCTTGGTCCCAGCAATGGAACCATTTGTTGGCTTATTGGGGCCTAAGCCAGGTTCGGAAGTGATTTAGCTAAACAAATCCTGCACTACTAGCCCTTTCGGCAATAGTCCGCAGAGCGCGGACTAAATTCTCACCCGAGGTAGTATGGGAGGGTGCTAGAACTAGGTTTCCGCACCCTAGGGATGTCTTGATGGGGACTTGGAAGGTTTGCAAAACGACCTGTGTGTTTGCACTGCTATGCGTAGTTGTCCATCCTTCACGTAGATCCACGATGGGTGCTTCCTAGATTCTTATTATTAATGAATTTATTATAGATATGATCTAATTCTTAAGGTCTTAATCAAGCATTCAATAGTAAGAGACAATGCATGCAACCATAGATATGCATAAACTCAGAACATAAGAAAAATAGATAGATTGCTGACTGAATGCACAATATTTCAAAATCACTTATCTTATATTAACCTTCAATTCAGTAAAATCCACTTCCACCTTGCACACTTGGCTGCAGGGATCCACGCACATAGCTGTGGACTCTACCAGGCCTCTGCACACACAACTATAGAGCCTACTCTAACTACTATCCACCGTGACTTGGACTTATAGACTTAGAGTGAATAATGCATTCATAAACCCATGACATTCAAGATCACAACAAAATCTGCCTTCTACCCTTAGAGCCTTGCTCTATTTATACATTCCCATGGTCTGCGGACCATGGGTAGGCCAACTCACTTTATATGGGTAGGCCAACTCACTTTATATTTTCTTACATTATTTTCGAGTGGACAACCCTTTGACTTGACTCATTACAATTCACGCTCCGCGCACTTCGCGGAGCTTTTACCACACTTTTACCCAAAATTGCGGGCTTTATCCCCAAACCTGTTGCACGGGGCCTCCGCTACCCAACAGCTGCCTATAGCACTGCCACCGCTAATTGCTATACTGCAACTTAGTTAGTGAGAAGTAAGTAACTAATCTTGCAAATTTGACATCTCTGTCATGCTAGAAACACTTCTGATGTTGAAACTCCCTCTGTCACTCCATCCACATTTGTTTCTACTGACATCCTCCAGTCCTGCTACTCCTCTTTGGGGCTCTCATAGTAAGCTATAATCCAAGAGGATGGGTACCTTGAGGATCCTGCCCCTCATCGTCTATAGTCTGTATGACTACAACTCGATGTCTGCCCACTTCTGCTCAAGTGGCATGTGAGCACCCATGGCACAATCATCATCTATCTCCACTTCTTTCTTTGCCCTTTCTCATGCAACCTTGGTCTCAGAAGCCTCTCCCTTACTCTTTTTCCTTGGACACTAGCTTGCATAGTGATCCAATTCCCCAAAGTGTAAGCATTTGACCTAGGAGAGGTCCTTCTTCTTCCATTTCTCCTGCTTTCCCTCAGATGCTAGGGAAACATCATCATCTTCCGCCTTCTTGATTTTGACCCTGTTGTCACTGCTTCTCACCTTGGTTAGCCTTTTGATCTATGCTTGATGAAGCACTGCCCCAGTTCCTCCCAATCTAGAAGGGTTGACCTACCCAGTATGCTCTAGAAAAATACATCCCAATCCTCTGAGACTACATTCAATGCAGTCCTCACCACCATCTCCTCATATAGCAGGGCCCCTATGGAAGTTAGTTGATCCCAGATCTCCTTCAATTGACCGAGGAATGTGTCTATCTATTCTCTCTTCTACATTTGGTATGAGCACAACTAATTTTCCAGTAGCATCTTCCTCTGCACAGAAGTATGTTGATACAATTTCGTCAGGGCCTCCCACATCACGTTTTCCATGTCCTTTTTAGCAATATGTGGTACTACATGGTCCTTGATTGCACCAAGGATGATTCTCTTGGCCCTCGCCATTGCCTCCTAGTACTTTTCATTCTCATTGGGGTCAGCTGGGATTGTTATCATGTTCAAGGCAAAGTGCTTGAGATGATTCCAGTCTAGAACGAATAAGATCTTGGCCTTCTAAACTACGAAGTTTGAGGCTCCATCTAGTCTATCCTGATCTCTTACCTCGTTCACTACCATTTCGCTGCTCCTCTTTCGACTCTTCCGAGTCTATCCATTTCCCTCCTGGAAGTCCTCGGTGTGACTCCCTCTGACGCTCGATTTCCCTCCTAGAAACCCCTCTGCCAATGTCGATATTGCCCCACTTTGATCATTAGTGCAGCTGCACCACTGATCCAGATTTCTTGTCTAGAAATCCTAGGCAGCAACTCCCTCCTCCTTGGTCTTGCCCTATTAGGTACCTTTCTGACCACAGTACTCCACCAGCTTCACTCTACAACTTACCCACAACCTCCTATGCCCCAACAAACTAAAGGTTAGAGCCTCTAGGCTCTGCGCAATCCTGACACCAAGAAAATCCGTACCTCCTGACCATGGGCATCAATCCTTCCTCACTGAGAAAGATGACTGGGCACTGTGTAGGTCAAGTATGCTCCTCTCTCCCACTACACTGATCCTCTTCTTGGCTCGAACTGATGATCCAGACATTGCGTCACCCCTTCCTTACTTCTTTTCCCCTAGGAACAATTTCTATCACTCTGGACAACGATTTCTACTACTGCTACTCTACTCGGCTAATGTCCTTCGTTATCTCGTGATCTGCAACCACCCTCTAATACCATGTTGTAATTTCTAAGTCTAACTGTTAGAAATCCTTCCTGTACTTTTTGATTTATTTCTTCGTACTTGTTGTGCTAATTAACAAGTTATTTACCATGTAAATACTAAAAATAAATACGAGTACAATATCAAAACATATAGATCATGAACCAAAGAAAAAGCAAGCACACAAGTGACACTATTATTTTTGGACAAATTTGCTTGGAAAAACCCAATGCAGGAAAACCGGTGTAGCTATTTGAGGGTTTTATTATTAAGCAGTTTCAAAATTCAATCTATGTGCAATAAATGGCTCACCCAACAGAGAATTCCATTGGTAGTAGTACCTCTTAGTCAGAGACAATTATCAACCCCAATTTGCCACAAGAAATCTCCCAGCATCAACCTCTAGGATCTGCATTAGCCTCTCTGGCCCGACGTCAACCTCTAGGATCTACGTTAGCCTCTCTAGCCTAGCGTCAACATATCGTTAGCCTCTCTAGCCCAACATCATCCTCTCAGGGCTCTACGTCAACCTCTGGAGCCTCTACGTTTCCCACATTGGCCCTCCTCAGGCTTTGTGTATCTCTTGGCTGCCTCTACATGGCCTCTGGCGGCTTCTGTGTTGCCGCTAACTGGCTCTATGTCAACTCTCCCTCGGCTTCTATGATGATGCTCCTAGTACCCTCCTTGCCTCTCTACTTCTATATTCACTTCCCCTCAGCTACAACTCAGATCACTCCTTTGATTCCCTCAGCAAGCCCTGCCCCAGAACATCGAATTCCTTATCAACTTGGTGTGTTCTCCAAGTGACCCTCAAGCCTCCTCCTATACTTTTCTCGTTAAGATTTCAATGGCTGAGATTAAGTCCCTAATCAATAGCTAAGATTAGATCTAGCTTGATCCATGACTTTTGGACCATTTTAACTCAGTTTTATATTAGTTCACATTAATATTTTATTTTCCCTAAGTTTAGACTTAGGGACTCCATTAAAAATATTAATTATTTTAGTATCTACCAAACTATTTAGATTCTACCCAAACCATTTCTGGGTATTGGAGATCTCATGTGCTTTATCCTCTCCACCAATTGTCATGGCTAGAGAACATACGATGCTACCCCAAATAAACAATTTTTGTAGTAAATACATCAAACCTTGTAGCATCCTCTTTAAACATGTTTTGAGCAGAAATGATAGTATGAGCCTAGGGTAGGCCCTCAACTTGACTTCCATGCCTTTCTCCCCTTTCTAGAACATATTTATGGCCTTGGAAAAAAGCTAGAAAGAGTTTAGAGACCTCTTGGAAAGCCTCTTTTCATTGTAGAAAATCCTATAGATTTACAAGCTCATGTAATCTACTAAAACAAGAGACAAGAATATACTTATACTCTTTACAATGGAAGCCCATAAACATAGAGAAAACAATAATCGATAGAGGAAGATAATCAAAGGCACATAACATAATAAATATTTGAGGAAAGCCACATCTCAAAACCCCACTATATATTTTGTATTAATCGAGAAAATCAAGATGAAATTACAATGATTGTTCTCTTTAGGACAATCCCAACACTCATCAAATTCAATCTCCAACTCATAAGAAAGCTCAAGGCCAAATATTAGCCTCTTCACAAGCTCTTCAAGTTTCTATTCCAATGCGCCCTTGGTCAAATAATTCAAGTGAATACAATATGCTCTGCTCAACCTTGAGCTTAACCTGCACAACTATTTCCTATCCTCCACTTGATGACTTCCTTTGGCCAATACTGAGCCAAATTTCCAACCTATCAACCTTCTAATTCTTTGCAAAATTCCCGAGAGAATCAGCTCATATTTAAAGGGAAATTCCTCAATTCATGAATGCATGCACTATCAATTCAACTTAGACAAATATAAAACAAATAATACATTGTCCATGCACTCTAGTCTCAACTGGGTCTTTCTCGGAATCGACATGCATGAGTTTCTGATAAGGGAATATTCAGTTAACTGGAGTATCACTAGTCAAGTGCACTAATGCATCAACTAACTGTTAACTCATTATTAGTTCCTCAAATAGTTTGGAACTAATGTAAGTGGACTTAACTCAATAAATTGAGTTAACTAATTACCACTCATACATAACTCATCTTGGACCCCTATAATATAGGGATAACATATACATGACTTCAGAAAGACTTCTAACTCTAAATTCCTAAGTTAATTAAACTTAATTAACTATTTACAAGTTGCTATGAGAAAATAATTACAATTTAATGACAATTTAATTCAAGGACAAATTAAATTGGAATTTCTGGATTATTTTTTTAAAATTTCTCATTGTTATTTTCAACACTCCCTTTCAACAAGAAAGGAATTCAACTTGATCCTGATCCTGAACCTTTGGAATGTTCTACATGCAACACTTCTCTCAAGTGTTGTAGCTCTAGTAACTCTAGAAAAGAAAAGATCCAACCTGAATCAGAATGATGCCTTTATCATCAAAGTCTCTAATTATTATTGCCTCTGTCAACTGAAAACTTTGCACTTCTATTGATATGCACTTCGATTGACTCTGCCTTTCTACACTTGTTATCAACCGTCTCTATGCTCTTTAGTATCTGACTTCTCTAGCCTCTATGACTTTGATCTCTGACTGCATCAATCCCACTGATTCCTCCCACTACTAGGTAATTTGGGCTCCCGTAGCAAGATACGATCCATGAGATAAAACCACTCAGTGGACCCTGCCCAATTTCAGACCTCTTGGGACTATCACTTCAAATCGCCCCACCTCACACCTAAAGTTATGGCTACATGTGATCCCTCTACCCACTTGGCTTGAAATTCCCCCCTACTGGAGGTCTCTGCATGACTAGATGTCTCCACTCGGTCTTCTTTCAGATTCTCAAATTTTGGTTGCTCCACAATTGTATGATATTGCTTGAGACTTCTTCTTTTTTACTTGAGTGGATCTCTCCACTCAGTCTCCTCTCAACTTCTCTAGTTGTAGCTGCTCCATAACATCCTGAAGCTGCTTCTAAGGCTCTTCTGGGGCTACATGTTGAGAGCTAATTTACTCTCCCTTTCAACCACCAAGTCTCTAAAATTTGACTTTCTCCTCAAGGCTTGGCATGAATCTTGAACCTCAAGAACATATAGGTTCTTGGCTAGCACACCAATCTATTTCATTTATCCCTCCATCATGAAATTTTCTAGAAAAAGAGCTGATTTTAAATCAGCAATATCTCCCTCATCCAAACTCCGATTCAGACAATTTATTTTTTTAATTTGGGTATTTGTTCGCAAAGAATCCAAATATGTTATTTTCTTATAAAAAATTTTCACAAAACATTTCAGATCTTCTCTACAAACGCACGACCCAAAACTCAGAACTTCAGAATCTCCTCTAGTATATTATTCTCAACTCTGATACCATGTAGAAAATCCTATAGATTCACAAGCTCATGTAATCTAATAAAACAAGATACAAGAATCTACTTCTACTCTTTACATCAGAAGCCCATAAGCATAGAGCAAACAATAATCGATAGAGTAAGAGAATCAAAGGCACATAACATAATAAATATCCGAGGAAAGCCACAGCTCAAAACACAACTATCTATTTTTTATTAATCTGGAAAATCAAGATGAAATTACAATGCTTGTTCTCTCTGGAACAATCCCAGCACTCAAAAACTTCAATCTCCAACTCATAAGCAAGCTCAAGGCCAAATCTTAGCCTCTTCACAAGCTCTCCAAGTCTATATTCCAATGTGCCCTTGGTCAAAGAATTCAGATGAATACAATATGCTTTACTAAACCTTGAGCTTAACCTACACAATTATTTCCTATCCTCCGCTTGACAACTTCCTTTGGCGAGTACTTAGCCAAATTCCCAACCCATCAAGCTTCTAATTCTTTGCACAATTCCTGAGAGAATTAGCCTATATTTAAAGGGAAATTCCTTGGTTCTTGAATGCATGCACTATTGTGTGCAACACAAAAAAATCTAAAATAAATAGTACATTATCCCTGCACCCTAGTCTCAACTGGGTCTTTCTTAGAATCGACGTGCATGAGTTTCTGATGAGGGAATATTCAATTAACTAGAGTAGCACTAGTTGAGTGCACTAATGCATCAACTGACTGTTAACTCACTATTAGCTCCTAAAATAGTTTGGAACTAATTTAACTGTACTTAACTCAATAAACTGAGTTAACTAATTACCACTTATACTTAACTCATCCTAGACCCCTACAATATAGGAAGAACATATACATGACTTCTAAAAGACTTCCAACTCAAAATTCCTAAGTAAATTAAGTGAATTAAACTTAATTAACTATTTACAAGTTTCTATGAGAAAAGAATTACAATTTAATTCACAATTTAATTCAAGGACAAATTTAATTGGAATTTCTGGAATCTATTTTTAACATTTCTTGTTGTTATTTTCAACGTTCTTCTTTGCAGTTTGAGTTATATTTCGATGGTGAATGTCCTCTTACCTTTTGTTGCCTTCTTTTTCTCTTTTGTGGCCTATATGATTGCCTAATGGCCTTGGAGTTA
This sequence comes from Pinus taeda, assembly GCA_000404065.3. Classification (NCBI taxonomy): domain Eukaryota; kingdom Viridiplantae; phylum Streptophyta; class Pinopsida; order Pinales; family Pinaceae; genus Pinus; species Pinus taeda. Next base: position 64,812 of record APFE030821430.1, read on the forward strand.
TTTGGTTTGATTAGGTCTCTCTTAGGCACCCATTTTGCTTTTTAGCACAATTTGTTCATTTCTTCCTTCTTGTATCATCATTCTACCTTCCTGTAGTAGTCATTCCTTCTCTTTCAAGGTCTTCTAATTGTATGGGAGTGATGAAAAATGATGTTGGGGGTTTTGAGGATGATGTTAGGGCTCAGAGGGAGTAGTGTAGGTTTTTGAAAATGGAGAGGATGTGCTCTGTGTGTGTTTTTTTCAAGAAATTTTCAAGGTGAGATAGAGTGTAGGATTTGTTCTTGAAAAATATTAATTTTTTCTTATGAAATGGGATGGATGAATGACAGATAGATAGTGGATATGAGGTGGATGGAGAACTTCGAGTGTTGTGGTAACTTGGCCTTTGCACAAATTTCCTCTTTTAATTGTTGTCCCCATTCCTCGAAATCACCACAGTTCCTAATTTGGTTTTTTCCACATTACATGAGTGAAGGAGTTAGTTGTATTAACTAGTTGAAGGTTGATCTGAAAATGAGATCTTAGATAATTATTAAGGTATTACATACTCATGTGCATGGATTTTCCTATATTACTTAGTGCAATGGATTGATAATATTGCGAATAACATAGACAATGAAGCTGTTAAAGAAACATAATAGGCACACACACACATAACACAGTAAGATAATAAAGGAGTTCACCCAATAGTCCTGGGATATGTCTCCTCGTCTAGCCTTCAGTGGTGACCTCTCCATTATGTTTTCGAAAATAGAGTGTTACAAAAGTGAGCTCAATTTGAGTCTCACACAGCAGATACAAAGCAACAAGGCTTTACTTGGATCTCCCAAGTCTTTCTGAGTACACAGACTCTCCTCACTGACTCTCTGTCTCTATTTTCTCTCTATCTCAACACTGCTTGCCTCTATCTTCTGTATTTTGTGGCTTTAAATCCAATCGGCACTGTCTCTTCCTTTCCCTTTCTCGGGCTCTCTGGCTCCCGGCCTCTGTCCACTCGAATCCCCTTTTTAGCATTAGCAATCATGGCATAACGTCTTCAGGGAAGGTGGCCACCTTTTCTGCAACGGAAAGGGACCATAGGGCCTTTGAAACCCCCAAAAATAGCATTCTCTATTTACACAAAGAAATACACTAAAAACTGTGAAAATCTGCCAATCTATCGTTTATTGGATTTGAAAATTATATATTCCACCTTATAACTCCTATTGGGTCTGCCTTTATATCACCATCGCATATCCCCCATTGATCTAAGAGATCTTGATCCAATGATTGAGGTTCATTTCCATCAGCTCATGTGTATGGGGGTTAACCGCCTGAAAATGGTGGTTTTCTCTCCTCGGTGCTTGGCCATGTGGCAGCTAGTGTATGGGCTCGGGCATAGCCCAGCCAAAACCATTTATTGCCTATGGCCCGCCCGAAACCTCACTCGTTTCATGGTTTCCCTTTGTATTTGAAAAATACACTAAAACATTGAAAATCCTGCAAAATGGCTCATATCAGACTTTAAATAATATACAACTACATCACATCGGTGCATTTCCTTTGTATTTCATTCATTTTAGTGGAAATGAGAAATACACAGGAAAATGCTATTTTTCGGATCTCAAAATATATAAAATATGATTTGTTACCTTGTTGGGTCTAGCTATCGCAAGTCGTGTTTGTTATCAGCCAAATTCCTTTGTAATGATTCGACGCAATTGTGTGGTGCGATATATATCACAATCACACATCGCATAATCCCCAGGCCATTGTAAGTGCTCCCTTGTAATCTGTCGATGCGATATGGCGAGTTAACTTGGGTTGTCGATATGCACGCTTGATCGACGGTCCTCATTGACCTCACTAATCACTATCGCAACATTTATATGGTCATCTCTAATAGCCTCCGCCTGCCTTCGCCAATTACGATATGCTGATCGGATCTGTACCATTGATTGGCCAGATCCAACGACTCCTATGAAAAGTTGTTTAAACCACTGATACTTTGTTTTTCCACTATTTCTTCATGTTTATTCACTCCCGATAGTGTTATCTGCTATTTCTAAGAGTTCTTCTTTTGTGATAGTTTTGATATTTAGAAGACTTAGAGGGTTTTCTAGTATCCATTTGGATCAAAAGTGGCTGAGACTTTTGACCCATCCTTAGCTTATAAAACCTCATCTCTCATGCATTGACAACAAATTTCTAACTATAATATGCTCAAGAGAAGAGGTCAAGAATATTGTGTATATGTACCTACCCAACAGTTGTTAGAAAGGCGTGCATGTTGCTTCTGAGTTGATGATCGATCCATGGTCCTCTGGAGGTTATAATTTACCTCGTTTACTTCTGGACAAGTCTTCATAGCTTGGTGATTCAAAACCTCTGTCTTCCAGTTACTATGAGCAAGCTATCTTAGTCAAATCCGGTCTTCTTGGAGTGTTGGGCTAGGCCATGGGTGATGTTCACCTTCCCCACACTTTTGACAACTGTAATACCCCTTACCAATACTTTATTTCACCTTCCCTACCTTCTGATAGCCTTCAACTAGTTTCCACTAGCAAAACCAGGACATCCTGTAATAAACTAGGACATCCTGTAGTAACTACAGGAAACCCTGTAGTAACCTGTTTAAACCCATATCTCTCAAATGGTATATTGGATTGACCTGAAATGTTTGGAGTGTGTTTCCATCATCCTTATGCACCTCCCCATAAAACAAATTGGCCAATGGATGCACGACTCTTGAGAAAAATCTAAAATGGTTGTAGGTGATGGAGGTCGATTTCTTGAAAACTATGCATTGGAATTTGCTAAATTTCTTGGACATGTTACCATCATCCATATGCATCTCCGCATGAAATAACTTTTCAAATATATTCACGAATATTGAGAAAATTTAAAAATGGATGTAGGTGATGGAGGTTGATTTCTCAAAAACTTTGCACTAGAATTTTCTGAAATTTCTTGGGCATGTTACTATCATTCATATTCATCTCTCCACGAAACAAATTGGCAAATGGATGGATGGTTTTCAAGATATGACAAAAACTATTTTCCGGTCTATTTATTTTTGTTTCCTATAGTAACTACATGATATTCCTGTAGTATTTCAGGAAAGCAAGGAAAATGAGTAGCAAAAGCTTGGGAATGATGAGTAGAAGGTGGAAATAGACGAGAGTGATGGATTGGCATGGCCTTGGTCTCGTTGGAGCATTTGAGAAAAGGAGGAGAAAGTCAAAATTTGTCTACTTTTGACTAGGCTTGTGATCAACTTTTATTTTGGTGGCTAACTCATTTTTGTTGCTTCCAGAGGTTGGAGAGCACCTGCATTCATGAGAGAGATATCCATGGAGAAAATAATTTTATTTTTTTCTTCTAGGCCTACTAGTTGCCTTAAAGAGGTTTTCAACTAATAGATCTGCCTAGGCGCCTCAAAGGAGGTTTTCACCTAGGATCTTTTCTTTTTCTCTTTTTTTCTCCTTTTTCCAAACCCATTGACTGCCTCATGGAGGTTTTCAATCAATGAGCCAATCTTAGGCACCTCAAAGGGGGTTTTCACCTCATATTTTATTTTTTCTCTTATTTTTCATTTTTTTTTTCTTTTCCTATCCTGCTCGACTTGAAAAAACAAAACCATTCTCAAGTGTAGGACTCCTTCTAATGAAGCCAAGTGCACGTCGAGATGACAGATAAACTGATGTGTAGGCTTGAAATATATGCTTTGACAGGTACTTGAATATGAGAGACTAACTTCTTTGATTGAGATGAGAGTAGGAATTGTTGAAGAAGAGTGGGTTGTTGCAACTTGACACTTTGTTGGAACCATATTTCAATATAGTTGTGATGCTCCTAGTCCACTTGCTGATTTGGATTATCCTGGATGTTTTCTTCTTCCATTAAATTCACATATTCTTCTTTTTGTTGATTTTTCTCTTGAACACATAGAGGATCTAATGATAAACATGAGGGAACTTTCCTAATCTATGATTCTGATGTTTGCTCTTCGTCAAGTGCAACACATGATTCTTTGGTCTTCTCATTTGAATCTTCTTTTTCTGCATGTTGTCCTTTAATGATATTAAGAGAATCTATTTTTTGTGATACTCTTCCTGAGCTAAGATTAATACCATTTAGATCAAGAGGAGATGTTTGGAAATGTTGTACCTGAGAATTGTAAGTGGGTTGAGCTACTTCATTGTGTGGGTTTGGAAATAGTGGTACAAGTAGTTGAGTGGGAGTGGATATTTGAAACGGATGTGATTGGGGTTGTGGTGTAGGTGGATGATAGGGATAACATGGAGTTGAGTATGTAGGATATTAAGGAAAATATTGAGGATATTGTGGATGGCTCCCATAAGTTTCTTGCCAACCTTGATTCCAAGATTGGATTTTGGGTCTAGATGGCCAAGGTTGCCAAGGAAGGGTTGTGTTGCAATTACTTTGAGATGGATGTGCATAAGCTTGAAATTTTGAATTAGGCTCTTGCCTCATATTAGGTTGAATAAGTTTCCATGGTCCTCTTGGAGCTACATAACATAGCTGCATTGGCAATTGACTTGCTCCATTGTCCTCTTGGAAACTTCCTTCAACCTTTGTAATGATGGACAATATTTAACATCACGTGATTTTGCATGGATAACACAAATATCAACATATTATTTTCCTTCATCTTGCATTCTTAGCATTTCTACTTGTTTGGTTAGATTGCTAAGAATTTCTGTTTTAAAGTCATCAAACAAATTTCCAAGTTTAACTTGACTTACCGATATGGATGTTGATTTACTTACTCTTGCCCTTCCTCTTGATATGTGTTTTCATGTTTCACAAATTTCTTCAAATGATAATTGGTATACATCACCTCTACTCATGAGATTAAGGAGATCAATTCATTCACCCCTAAATGTTCTAAGTAAGAGGGTTTTTAGTGTGTCAGACCCTAAATGATGTATTTTTTCCCTCTTAACATTATACATGAACCTCTCTATTAGGTCCTCAAGGCTCTCATCTTATTTTTTATTCATTCTAAATATTTCTTCTTTAAGATCATGGTCTTTATATTTTTCTAGGAATATCTTTTCAATGTCATTCCATGATCTTATTGAATTAGTCCCTAAACTCATGAACCATTTAAGAGCTCTATCCTTCAATGCTGCCCGAAACATTCTCAATTTTTGAGTGTTTATTAAGTAACATAATAAATATAAACAATTTCAAATTCAAAGAGAAAGGTTTCTGGATCCTCTGACCTCATACCATGGGAGTTTGGAAGGAAAGATGGAGGGATGTTCTTCACATGTACACTGACATCAGTATCTTGAATGGGAAATCCAAGAAGATATTCCTCATTGTCACCATCTCCATCCATTTTTGCTACCTTCTGTGTCACCTCTTCATCTACCTGTAAAAATTAATGGTGATGTGGATCTTACTACACCACATGATCCAATTGGGGGGAGGAGTTGGCTGGTGTTGGAGAAGTATTTTAAATTGTTTTTTTTTTTAATAAGAATGCTAATGCAATTTTTTTTTTTTTTTAATGCAGAAAGTAAAAGAAATGAATCAACTATGGAAGAAGACAATGCATAATTTAACACCTCCCCGACAATAGTTCCAAGACGTGATGAGCCTCGGTATTGCAACAAGAATGCTGCAACTCCCAAAGCTACCAACTTTAATTATCAACCTAGGGTTCGTAAAAAATTAAGAGGTATCAGCACTATATGTGCAGCATACAATGTGCCCTTCCTTTAATTTTATGATGTAATGGAGTGAATGTCATATAATCAAATCCTAAACTAATTGTAGAAAATGAAATGCTTGAAATGGAAACATTAACCTATTGCAAGAAAGAAAATACAAGGAAATGAGCATATTATAATTGCATAAACTGAATCTCATGAAGTAAATGTCAATCATTACATTTCAAAGAATTTATGTCCTTTAATAGAGTTCATTGGATGTGACAATCGTCATTGTATTATCCATTTCTGTTATGAAACCAGCTCACAAAAATATAGAAAAGATAGATCAACGCCTTAGAATTCAGGCTCTTCGAGGGGGCAACCTCTTTTACATTACACAAATGAATGATTCTTTGATGATTCAAATGACAAAACCTCCTTTCTATATATAGGAGTCTAAGGAGTCACAATATAACCTAGCCGACCTAACAATAACAATATAAAGGCACAAAAATAACAATAGAGGGATTCTATGGGCCACAGTAATAACAATATGGGGACAATAGGGGCACAACAATATTAATAAGGGTTATAACTACAATATTAATGGGGTAATCACTATATTATAGGGACCTAACATGTCCCTCTCCTTCAAAGAAGTGTTGTCCTCAATGCTTTAGTAGTTCTGGAAGCTTCTATATAAAATTCTCATCCTCCCATGTGGAATCTTCAGCAGATAAGTTCTTCCACTTGATTAGATACTCTGAAATTGATTGATTTCGTAGCTGTTGAGTTCTTGTTTCTGTGACTGCTTCTGGTTCCAATATAATTTTTCCTTCCTCGTCAAGTTCTGGCAAT
>APFE030821430.1:73897-125311 GCA_000404065.3 Pinus taeda
TTCAGATCTAGTTGGTGAAAAGGAGTTTGGTTGATGAAGAATTTCTTGATGTTCATGGATCCAGTCTGAAAATTGATGAAACGTGGTCCCTGGAAGAAAGAGAAGGTTGTAGCCTTCTGTATGCCAGCACCTACGTACTAGTATCTTGGCTAGTACAAGAGCTAAGGGGGTTGTAGCTCCCCTCCAGGAGAGCTGGAAAACGAGAGAGAGTTGTAGCTCTCTGCAAGTTGCAGCCTGCGTACTGGTAAAGGATTGCACCAATACATTGTAAACATAAGTTTCTAATTTAAGGAAAGATAGAGACGAATTGCAGCAGGTGGTTTTCACCCACATTGGGTTTCCACCTTATATCTGGTGTTCTTGTGTGTGATTGTCTTTCTACTCTGTTTTACTATCTTTGGTTACTGGTTATTTGATGCTGCATCTCAGATTAACAAACATAATCTAAAGTTCAAGTAAATTAAAAGTTTGCTCTATGTACGCTGATTTACTTTTGAATAGTTGCGTATATACGCGGGTTGAATTGACTGAAGTAGCGTATACAATTTGGTTTTTAAAAAGGATTATTTGACTTGATAATACTGATTCACCCCCTCTCTCAGTATTATTTTCAACAATCATGTCTATGAGTTGCAGGATGTTGTTTATGGATGATTGGTCAAGTTGGAAAAAAAAGATGGACTTCTATTTTTAGACAACAGCGGTGACACTGTCAAGTCTAATTATAGAGCAGTCAAATATTATTAGCTTATAATAATATTTAGACTATAAACTTTATCTTATTCTCTTGGAGCACTTCAGTTTGAGCTACAGATGTGGCACATGTAGCTGTTAGAAGGAAATACGTTTTCTTTGTGGGTCAGTTGAGTTGTTGCATGCATGACTTCAGTTAGAACTCAATCAATTGAGTTTGGTGGAGTTGATTGTGGAGTTGATGGAGTTGTGTTCAGTTTCACTTGGTTAAACTAGTTGTAATTAATCTAACTGCAAATAAACTAATGATGAGTTGTTAAACTAATTATTAACTCATAATGCAACTAAAGAATACATCAGTAAACTCAGTTGCATGTCAGTGCATATTCAGTTCAGCAGGGACATGTGTTAGAGGATCATATTGCTATCAGTTGTGACTATAGTTGTGCATGAGGATTTGCACAATCAATGAGATTGAGTTATTCCAATGTAATTGGCCAATACCAAGTGATTATAGCCTCTGCTCACGTGATTCCCAATGTGAGTGATTCTTTTGAGGTAAATACGAGTTTGGTTCAACCATTCTCATCCATTCTTGAGCAGGTATTGAGCAGTGGAGGCAGGCAAGAAGTGGAATAGATTTGGAGATCAGATCTGAGCTGTATTGTGTGTAACAGGTGGAGATAGTGCTGGATACTTGTGAGAAGTATTGACTATTGTAATGTTACATGTTCTCAATCATTAATATACAGATAGTGTGGGGTTTTTAGCTGTAAGTTTTCCTTGGGTTACATACTGTGTTAATGTGTGCATGCTCTTGATGTTTTATTGGTATTGATGCTGCTATATTGATGATCAACGTAGAGGAGCTTATGTATTGTGTATGTATTCCACAATAGTACATGATCAGGATAATCTCCATTGAATATGTGTTTATTATTCAAAATTTCTACAATATTTGTAGAATTATATAATATGACTGATGAATGTGAGTTGATTGTTGAGCATGACATGGTTGTTAGACTTGGTAAAGGTTTATTAAATTAATATACATGATGCCTTGATCTTTGGAACGTGAGATTGACATGTGTGAGAAGTTGCAGGGCAACATGCTCGGTATTAGCTTGACAAGGTAATAGTTGAAATGTTTATATAACTAACAGCTAGGTGATGTGACAATACATAGTAAGCCTCAATTTCAACAAGGTAAAAAGGTAAAAGAAAGGAATTGGGCAAGAATTCCTTTGGTTATGTTTGGAAACCCTAATACCAAACGAATGAGTGATTTGCATACCAGAAGTCTTCTTAACCTTGATTTCGTCTGACATTATGTGGGTATGTGCTATATTCATGGACATGTACTTGATAGGTATAACAACTAGTGTCTAGTTATAGCTAGATCAAAGGAATTGGAGTCCCTTGAGAGATGGCGTGGATGTGTTCAATTGCAAGGCAACATGATTGGCACAACAAGGTAAGGTAACCGATGTATTGTTATGTTTATTTATGCACTAAAATTTATGCGTTGATGGTAGTATGATGCAAGAGATTGCATGAAAAAGAAGTTGTCATGAAATTTTGAAGAAGGCTCATGTTGAGCTTTCCCTTGAAAGCACTGGGAACCATGGGGATTGAGTCATGGTGTTTGTTGAGAGTCTTGTGATTTCAATTATTTGTTCTTTTTTTGCGCTTGATTCACAACTTTATTTATGTCTAGTGTATGGCCATACCACTGTTTGCGATGTCGTATTGTTACTGGTTTTCATGATTTCCCTCTTTGTTGGTTTTGATTCTTTCCTTTTATGTTTGAGAGTCTTGGGAATTGGTTGGGAAAGAAGAAAGTTGATGGAGCTTGGGGAGAGTTAAGTGAAGTCCAATAGGTAATGTAAGACTCAGATGAAGCTCAATGCATGAGTAAGGGCAGTTGAAGGTAAGAATATGACAATCGGTTGGACTGGTTCGATCCATTGGTGTAAATGGACAATGGTATTACAATCATGAGAAAGCTAACAGGAAAGATAAAGTGAATGGATGTGAGACATCTGATTCCTTGGCTATGTTGGGAACGATTGTTCTCAATGTCATGCATGCTGTGCATGGATAAAGGGAGTCTGTTAACCTTGACCTTATGATATCAAGTAATTATGTTGTGATCATGATTATGGTGATGTCTATATGTGTATACATGTATGTATGTATGTAATGTCTGATATGGTCATCATGGATCATGATTATTAATGCTAATATTTATATGTATATATGTATGTATGTATGTCATTGTCTGATAGATTGTTTAATGCTAAGATTTATATGTATATATATGTATGTATGTATGTCGTTGTCTGATAGATTATTTAATGCTAATATTTATATGTATATGTATGTATGTATGTTGTTGTCTGACAGGGTCATTAGGAATCATTGTTGTGATTGCTTACGTAGGTGAATGGCATGAATAGGTTCCTAGTTTATGATGAATCAATTGGGAAGAGTAGCTCTGACAAATATATGAAGCTAGTATCATGTGGATATGGATTGATATTATGTTATTATAGTATGTTTATGTTAGGGATAGGCTAGGCTGAGGGATACATCAGCGAAATGAAAGCAATGTGGTCTGCGGCATGTTGGGATAAATCGGGATAAGACACTGGAAGCAGGGTTGATTGGTAGAGACAATGTGGTTTTGGATGTGCGGTACTACTATTGTGCATATGTTGTATATGTTGTACATGTTGCATCTATGATGTTGCGTGCATGCGGTGTTGTGCATATATAGTGTGTGTACATGTTGTTTATGCAATGTTATGTACAGGGTGGTACAGATAATGTTGTGTGAATGTTGCATATGCAGTGCTGGGTATAGATGGTGCTATGTACATGTTGGATATGCAGTGCCGTGTACATATTGTACTGTGCACATGATGGATATGCGTTGTTGTGTTCATGTGGTGTTGTGGTCATGTTGGATATGTAGTGCTATGTACATAGGTTGATATGTACATGTTGTATATATAGTGCTATTTACATATGGTGTTGTGTGCATGTTGTACATATGGTGTTTTGTGCCTGATTGTACATATCATGCATATGGTGTTGTGTACATGTCATGCATATGGTGTTGTGTACGTGTCATGCATATGGTGCTGTGCACATTTGGTGTCGTGTACATGTCATGTATGTGGTGCTGTGTACGTATGGAATTGTGTAGGTGGTGCGATGTACATGTGGCATTGTATACACGTGCAGGTGGTGCCATGTACATGTGATTTTTTGTACACATTGTGTAGCTGGTGCTGTGTATAGGTGGTACTGTGTACATGTGGTACATGTGGTATTGGTGTACATGTGGTATTATGTGCATGTCGTACATGTTGTATTGTGTACATGCATTACTATGTATGTGCATTGTGTAGCCGTGGGATTGTGACATGTGTATTCATTGTATTGTACACTGTGTATGTATATGTATTATGTTGTAAATTAGGTTAAAGTGAATTTATTGTGTGGTGGTGTGCATCGGATGTAGGCATATGTATTATGTTGCATTGTACACTGGGTGTAGGTGTATGTGTTGTATCTCAGGTGTAGGTGCATGTATTGCATAATGTTGTATGTCGTGTTGTTATAGACATATTTGGGCACATCAACTCCAAACTTATATGTCAATGTATTAGGGCTCATCAACCCCTAAAAGAGTTGTTTCATACCCTAAAGGAACATATTTATCTAAATACATCATTCCCCAAAAGTTCCATCTGAGAAACCATCCAGAAATTGCCTAAACTGAACCATACTGACTGCTCCATTGGCAAAGTGCGATGCATACTGAGTGGTACACTGCCAGGGTGTGATGCATACAATTTAGGCCTTCTATAGGGTGTGATGGGCGAGGATGGACAAATGTCTAGGAAATTTTGTTAGTTGGTTTCTCATGGAATCTTCTAGAAACTTCTCCTATGCCACTTGCCTCTCTGAATTCACCCAAGGATGAACAAGGGATCTAGGAAATCATCTCCAATCCCTTCTCTTGTGGAACCAATTATAACAAGTGGAATGACACTAATTAAACCCCATGGATGACTCACACCCTTGCAAACATATATAAATGGATCTCCAATCCAAGAGATTAGAAGGGTAGAATATTGTGAATTGCAAGGAAGTGATGATAGTTTGTAATTGAGGAGAGAGCATTGTATTCTTCTTGGTGTGATCTTGCTATTTCATGAGGTGAAGAAGAATTGAAGCTGGGAGGATGATGCTGGATCATACAATTGGGTTGTAATTATCATTTCTATTAATAAAGCTCATCAAGTTTTCTCCCATATGATTGTGCAATTGTGAATGTTATCATTTGTGAATGCTATCATTTGGTCATTATATATCTGATTCTGTAATGATTATGTTGTAATAGATCACGATGCTTTGACGGTTCTTTGTTGCTGTACTTGTGCAGGTACTCTCCAAGCATGTTAAGTATAGGTAGGATTTGCAGGATCTGCCAAAGGAGAGAGAGATCAAGCAAGGGATTAAGCGAAAGTTCCAGGTTGGTTCTATTTTCTTTCTCTTATCTGTTACACGTAGAAGAAATCATTGAATTGCTTTAAACTGCTGTTTCTAGGGTAGCTGCCAAACTTAGAGGGCTAACATTCTTTAGGAATACTAGTTTTCCCAGAAACAAATTGGCGACCCCGCTGGGGAATCAACAGATGTTTGTTTGTTCTATGTTCAATTTGATAAACTATAGACAGAGTCTGAAGTCAACCACTTCGAACTGCTCTTGATCTGCAATTGCATAGTATATGAATGCTACTTCAGTCAATCTGGTTTAGTTTATGAATTAAACATTTGACTTACAAGCACATCTAGATGTCCTTTTGGTAGCTCAGTAACCTCTCAAGACAATCCATCATACTTTGCTTATCATTGTTCATCAAAACCCAACTTAATTAATTGAAAACAACTCCACATTTGAGCCAAAACCCATTTTAGTTGCGCTCCCTGGACCATTGCACTGTCTTCCACTGTGACTCAGTATGCATAGCACCTCCCGAGTGTAGTAAGTGTGATGCATCTCAATTTCTGTGAAGCCTAGGTGCGATGATTGATTGAACTATTTTTCCATCTAGAAATTGAGGGTTTTTGACCTGTTTTCAGTTTTGTTTGGTTGTTTTGCTGCAAATTAATAGTGCCTCTTTACTGAAGCTTACTTGCATCACTTAGATCAGCCTCAATTAAATTAGGATTAGTGAATGTTTTTGTGTATTTGTTCCTCATTTACAATCCTTTGTCGAAAAGTTGTTTTAGTTGATTTGGTACAAAAAGTGTTGTAATTGGCGGTTTTTGTCGAAAAGGGAAGTGTCATAAATTCTTCCTTCCCTTGATAACCGATTGAAATTTTCTTAATGCATTTGATTTGTTATGAAACCAGCTCAAGAAAAGATAGAAAAGATAAATCAACGCCTTAGAATTCAGCCTCTTCGAGGGGGAAAACCTCCTTTACATTACACAAATGAACAATTCTTGGATGATACAAATGACAAAACCTCCTTTCTAATATAGGAGTCTAAGGAGTCACAATATAACCCAGCCGACCTAACAATAATAATATAAAGCCACAAAAATAACAATAGAGGGATTATATGGGGCACAGTAATAACAATATGGGGACAATAGGGGCACAAAAATATTAATAAGGGATATAACTACAATAGTAATGGGGTAATCACTAGTATTATAGGGACCTAACAATTTCATAAATCTGTCCATTAGCCCAAATCACTGAAATATTTTGCATGGGTAAAGAGGCTAGTCCTAATTGGCCTTTAGTCTTCCCTAATCATTGAGCTAGAGCCTAGGGTTCTTGATTCAACTCTAAGGGATAATAATCAAGCTTCTTGAGCAAATCTAGGCAAGTATATACATGTTGGAAGGTTGCTACAAGAGATCCTGTAGTTACTATAGGAAACTGCAGATCTACTACAAGAAACTATAATTCACCAAATGACCAAGTAGATCAAATGCAAATTAGATGGGACAATTTTTTGTATTCACTAGGATGTGTTAGGTCTCCATTCCAAGTGGAATCACTCAAAAATACCTCTATTAACCCATGCTAAAAATTAGTAGAAAATTACTAGTCTAAATATGAGAAATTTGAGAACTAGTGAGCTAGTAAATATATCAAATGCTTAACCAAATCAAGTTCAGATGCGATGGGGTAATTTTTGTTATTAACTAGAATCTTGTTGTGATCTAATGAAATTGGAATAAATTCTATTGAATCTCGTTAGCATGCTCTAAAAAATAGAAAAAATTTATTGTTATTCGCCACAAAGGACTTCCAGAAATCTAGATTTGGTAATAAGAAAACTAATCCAAGTAACTCATTGATTACTATGACATTACAAAGTTGTTCCAAGGATGAAATGATGATTTTTATCCTAAAAAATAACTTACTACAACCATTTAACTCAATCCTACAATAAGAAATCATTAATATTAAATGTAGATATATAAAAAAAAACAAAAACAAGAGATGTATGTGAATAAGATGTGAAATGAAGAAAAGTATATGATACAAAAGGGCTCTGAGGCTCCTGGGATGTCCAAGACCAAGGAAAATTCGAATCCTATGGAGGAGGCCAAGATTTATAAGCTGAATATGGCACCAATCTTCATTATTTCCATCAATACAATTACACCCCTGTAGAAAATGAAAGTGGAGCTGCAAAAATACGAGTTATCTCCACATGAAGACTAAGAAAAATCAACCCCTAGAGGAAAATTTGACTTTGTACTTATACAACATGATTAGGAAGCACTCCTCATGAAAGGAGGAAGATTTAACCACCAAAATCCCTTAATTAGTGAATCTAGTTCCCAATACTAGGAATTTGCATTAAACGATAACGAACACATTCCTAGATTTTCTCAATCATTGGAACTCCAGAATTTGTGCAATTATTTGATAATATCCTATTGATTTATTATTTAATATTGATCCTCCTATAGTAGGTAGCAAGTCCCTAAATTATTTCCTCCTCCAAATCTTCATAATCTGCCCAATATTCTGACAATATTCATAAAAAATAAATAATATTAGGCACAAATATGCAATTATCCATAAACCTTCCTAATGAACATATTAACTTTAAAAATACGTTATCTAATGCAAAAAGAGAGGTTTAATGTGATGAAGGATGGTTAGATGGGCCTTAATTTATATCTAAATTATAGGGCCATCATCAGGCAGATTCGAGTCATGTCTAGTCTGAGGCTGACATGGCTAACGACTTCATTGGCCACATTCAACACATTCGCCAACAGGTACATGAAATATTGGGCAAAGCCAATGCTAAATGCAAGCAACGTCATGAACAAAATCAAGTGCCAAAAATGTTCTAGGTGGATGACAAAGTTTGTTTACATTTGTAGAAGGAGCATCTTGGTGGGCCCCAATGCAAGCTTCACCCTCTCCGATATGGGTCTTACACCATCACTACGGCTACAGGGGAATTTTTTTTTGAGCTAAACATTCCACCATTCCTTGGCCTACACCCAGTGTTCAATGTGGACCTCCTTCGACCATAGTTTTCACCATTACTCGACACATCAAACATTGCAGAACAACTCACACCAATAGAGTTAAACGCAGATTGTATGGAATAGGCTACAACTGATCGAATCATGGACACATAGATCGAGGACACTCATCAATAGAAGATCCAACTATATTAGGTTGTCAAAGCTAGCCAACTCCTACACCAAGGCAAGTGGCTCACTAGGGACCAAATTCAACAAAAGTTTCCCCATCTCATGGAGGCACTCAATGTAATGGGGACCGTTTCTTCCTAAGGGGTGAGGATTGATCTAGGTGGATATTGATGGCCACTCACCTATTCCACTTGGACCCTGTTGGCTACGTGGGGCCTGACCCAGGTTCAGTAGTGAGTTTAGCCAAGTAAATCTCGGTATTATTGGCCCTTTCAGCAACAATCCATGGAGCGCTGATTAAGGTGTCACCCGAAGTAGTATGGGAGGGTGTTGGAACTAGGTTTCCGCACCCTAAGGATGTCTTGATGACAGTTTTGGAGGTTTGTGATCCTACTCTACACGTTGCACTACTCCGCACAACTCTCTATTCTTCGCAACCCATGTGCACCTTCATGAATACCATATTATCTCGATTTGATCCTTACTGTGTTAGTATATTAGTGCTTAACTTAGTTTGTGTGGGTCCAATATTCTTATTTCTTATTCAACTTTCAGATTAGTGCATGTACTTGAAATTAATATAAATGCATAAAATAACTAGAACACAAGAATACAGATCTACAAACAGATGCACACTATTCTGAATCAATCTTATCTTTATTAATACTAAAGTTCAGTTACAAACCAAACTCTTCCCTGTGCACTCAGCTGCAAGGATCCACGCACTCAGTTGCAGATTCTGCTAGGCCTTTGCTAGGCCTCTGCGCACTCAGCTGCAGAGCCTCCACCTACCACTATGACCCATTACACTTCAAATTCACTTCTATCTTCTAACCATGCCTTCACATCTATCTGTTATTTCTCAACCTTCAGACTCCCTTTACACTTAGAGCCTCCCTCTATTTATACAATCCCATGGTCCACAGACCATGGGTAGGCCAACACTCTTTACATTAAATTACATTATCTTAGGGTAGATAACCCTAGACTTTTGTGCTCTGCGCCTGCATTTTATGGGGTCTTTACATTACACTTGACCAAAATTCAGGCTTAAAGCCCCAAAAACATGTTATGGGGGGATTCACTACCCAACAGGCCCTCATCACAATCATCGTGACTCGTCCTGAGTCACTTTGCGGGTGCAACGATCTTTGTGTGAAGTCCATGCAACAGGTCTCGCACAACTTGGGTGTCCACAGCACACTGTTCCACCACTTGTTGTACTTGTTGCATGCATATCTCTGAACTTTCATGAGTAGGGTCACATTCTTGTACAACCATATACAGTTCCTTCATCCGTGCCAACTTCCCTTCAATGGTAGGTGTGATTGAGAACGCTTCATTGATCCATGGTTGGATGTGCTTTAAGCAGGGCTTCCTTTTGGTGCACAGAATCTAATCGGTCTTGTAGTTCCCTTGCCTACTATAGTCTAGTGAGTCGTTGAGTAAGGGTAATCGTCTACACGATGCCTCGGACATTGTCGTACTCCTATTGCAACTTGCATGCCTCTCTATCTAGGCGTTGTAGGTTCGGATCTTCCTACAGGTGCGTAAGTATGGTTAGTGCTTGCCCCAACATCCTAATGTACCCCTGTGTTGCCTGAAAAATTTGTTCCAACCCCATCTGGATAGTGTGGGCGCATTGCTCTCTAACTTCTAGGGGTGTGGAGGGTTGTGCCTTTAATCGTAGCTCAGCGATTTAAAGGTTCAGCTCCAACTAAACCTTTTTCGTTTCCTCCCGGGCCTTGTGGACTCTAGCCGCCAATCTATGGACCCGCTCTGCTGTTGGTAGCTTTGCTGGCATGACCAACTCTTGAATGCTCCTGCATGCATCCTCTATGGCTTGCTCCAATCCAATAGCCTACACAACCAACTCATCCCTTTAGATGCTGAGCTGGTCCATGTTGATTTTCTGGTCATGCAGGACCTAGATCGCTTGACCTTCCCCAGTGTGGAGTTTGGTGATGACCCCATCCTATCGCTGGTATAGTATTTCACGCAGCAGTGTGGCCAAGTTCAAGTCAACGCCTTTCATGTTGCTCATCACAGCCTGATCATCCTCACTTGTTGCTGCTAACGTGCCTTCGGGCAAGATGAAGGTGCTACCCATACGGGCGTGCAGCGACCGTTCGGCCTCAGCAGTTCCTGCTGTGACATACTGGGCCATTGTGCTTATTTGGGGGTGTTGTACATGTAAACCTTGTAGTTGTGCGTTGAGCACCCCCAATACAGTGTTCTATTCCATCCGCAATCCCTGGAGCATGCCCTCCACGACTTCCCGAATCGTTTTGTTGATATCCAATAGATCACCTTCTATGAGAATGATTAGGTTGACAAACGTCTTTGTGGCTTTCCCTTTCTTCCCGGGGGTTGTTTTCTCTAGGTTGCGCGGCCGCTTGAGTTGTGTTGATGTTGTACTAGGGTCCACGCAGTCCTCCTCCCTGCCCACTTCCCCGGTCTGATTCCCTGAGGACATCTCCTGACATTCCCTGGTCTCTCTGGTTGGCGTAGTTGTGGTTTCTACCATGTATGCTCCTACTGTTGCATCAGCCACCTTTTGCCATGTGGCTGCTTCTTGTTCTTGTCGCTTCCTCTTAGCCATCTACGCAAGGCGCAACTTGGTTTCCTTCTTTCATTGCTAAGCTACAATCTTCTCCATTTCCGCCAAGTTTGAGGTGCACCACTCGGAGGCCATGACTCCATCACGGTGAAGATCACATCATTCGTTGCAATGAACGTAAGATTCACCCATTTTCATGCTGGATCCTTGTGCTCCCAGATATACAGGTTATGCATATTCGCCATGAATTCTGCCGCGCTCTGCAGGGTGTTATGAACTGTAGGGGACAAGTGCAGTATGCGGTTGATGCAAGTTCGGATGCTTGCCTCCACAAACACCCAGAACACATTTATCTCGTAATTCCTATTCATGTCTTTTGTAGCCCAGAGCGAGGTGTAACTTGCGGCTTCGAGTAGGTCATCCTCAGTAGTGGGAAACTGGCTGTCCCTCGGTAGCTCCCCTGCAACCAACATGATGGACAAGAGAAACCACACATAGTGGAAGGTCTTACCTTGCTCCTGGGCCTTGCTGCAGTTCTTCAAGAATTCATCACATACGAACTGCCCCTAGTTGAACTGGACCCCCTCTATGCATTGCCCTGCCAACACAATCATAGATGCTAGTACTTCATTGGTGTGGCATTTCCTCATTAGCTTGTCAGCCAGTAGCTAGGTGGCTATGTGGACCCCTTAGTCTTTAATACTTGCTATTGCATACCCTCGCTTTCTTTTTTCTAGCTTATACTTGGTCTTCATAGCTTCTGCGAGGGCCAAGTCGCTACTTTTTCCTACTATGGCCATTGGTTTGTTTCCTTTAACTGGCAGTTGAGAAATGCGGTGAATTAGATCTACTGTGATGGTAATTGGCTCCTCCAGCCAAAGATACCCATCATGCACCAGGCACAACAGCTGCTTGATGAAAAAAATGGTGACGGGCGCACGGTGGTAGTGGGGTATCCATTGTAGGTGGAGTAATGCAGCCTTCTCCACACCGCGCAACTACTTCTGCTTTATTAACTTCTTCGTGGCCAACTGTGGGAACTTCTTGCTATCCACGAGGTCCCAATATTCGAATTTCATAGTAGGTGCTCATCCCAATGGCATACCTTCAAACCTTATATCATCAAGGAGGAGCGAGGTCTCGAGCGCACTCTTTGTGGCCTCCATGTCCTTCGGTACCTTGGCTTTCCCCTTCCACGAGGGGACATAAGGAGGTAACTTTGTCATCGAATGCCTTTGGGAGACATCCTTTGCCTCATCATCTTGCACCTCAATTTGGGCGATCAGGGCCTGCAAGTCTTCCTCCTCCTCCACTGTTTCAATGGTGATGACTTTTCCCTTCTCCGCCATTGACAATTTGCCAAACTATGGGTTTCTTTGGGATACACGAACTAGCCCCATCATTTTCTTATCTTTCTATGGCCACAGCATGCATGGTGATTTTGGAACCTTTGGCATAGCTTCTGCCTCTCCTGGCTCCTCCTGGGTCATATGGGGCTCTGCGGTAACTTCAGCGAATCACATTCTTATTCTAACAGTTGTCATTGTGTCTACACTTGAGGATAGTAAGAGTATGCAGCGCTCAATGCTTTGTACTTGCTCAATTCTCAAACAACCAAGTGTTGCCGTGGAGCTGGCCCTGGGGTTTTATAGCATCCTTTGATTTTGAATTCAACCCTTCCCCCCACTTCTGCATCATTAATGCCTTCCTGGTGACAGTTCGTCCCAAATCTCGTTCTTAATTCATGTCTTAATTTCCTGCCGCCCGCTCCTTTTTTCCTTAAATTGGATCTCTTATCATGAACAGTGACACCAATGGTCACCTCCTTGCCTACCCACGTAGCAACACACCCCCTTGTGCACAGTTGTGACCCCTGTGATGTCCTGATCATACGTGCAGCCTTCGACTCAGGCATCTCCCATACAAACTCTTTTATAGTCTCGTGCTCTCTTTCAACTGCTTGGAGCACTAAGACTGTGCTTCCAACAGATAGTCAAGTGGTCGCACCACTGGTGTGAGGCTTCAATTTACATACCAGCCCAGTCTGTGTGCACTCCTCAATTACCCTAGCGTCCGTCAGTGCGTCGCATTCTTCCTTGTATGGTGCGCTCCCCTGCTTACTTTGTCAAGTAAGATGTGGTCGCAACCTTGGTAGCAGGGTCATAAATTCTTCTAATGGAGTAGTATGGCTGGCAATACCCTGTCCCATTGTGCTTATTTTCTTAGCGCCGCATTCTTGTGCAACTTTGGTTTCTAATTTATTGATTTCTTCGTCCAATATCATGCTTGTCTTTCTCAGCCCTACCCAATCTTCTTCGAGTACACAAAGTTTCAAGTTCCCTCACCGAATGGCTTCTTATAACTACATAATTCCCTTACCCGGCTCCTTGCATACTGTCCCAACTATGGGAGTTGTTTTATGGGGATTCTTCTCTGCTCTTATGGTTTTGTCTCTTTTCGTCAGTGTTGGGGTCGCTTCCGCGCTTCGGTTTTTGCTTATGGCCCTATAGGCCCATCGAACCACTGGTACGTGGTGGTCCCAGTAAGTTCGTCTCACTTGGTGAACTCTGTTCATGATTTTTCATAGCTTGTTGACTACTCTGACGTGGAATATTTGTGTTGTGCTTTGCTTTTCCTATTGCCACGTCTACTTCTGATTTTTGATCCTTAGTCTGGGATGTGCTTGTAGAGCACATGTCTGCACCCATCGACACAGGGGGCCGCACAGGCTACTTCATCTTGGCTACCCGGCTCTTGTTCAACACTGGGGGCTTCCAAACTGTAAGCGCATCCACCCTCTACATTCACACCAGTTTACAATAGTCTCCTGATGTGTACTCCACCATCGTGTGGGTGTTGCACGCAGCGCCCATTCAAGTGCACCATATTGATACTATTCCGGTAGTGCACTTTCAAATTTGTCTAAGAATTCGTCCACCACTATCACTCCGTCATATGTTGGAAGTTCCCTTGCTTGTGTCGTTAAGAAACACAGTGATCTAATCATCATATTGCAATTCATTGTTGTCACTTCGTGCAACCGGTTCTGCTAGCGTTCTACTTCTTTGTCTGAATCCGATGTATAGGATCTGTCACACTCCCACGAGATTCTCCCATTTGTAGTCAGGTTCAGTTGATCCTGGTCTCACGCTATTATCTATTAAATACAATCTAGCTCCTCATCGCTTTCATTGTCACGGACTGGTTTAGTGTAACGTGCTCCTTCGGCTGGGTCTAGCGGAACTACTATGCGTAGGGACTTTTTCTCGAATATCATATTCCGCTTCTTCAGGTTAATGACTCCATTCATATCAGTGGCCCAGTCTATTCCTAGAAACATGAGATAAGGATTGATTCATCAACAATCTCTATTACTTCAAAGTCCATCTGTGTGCTCATGCTTTCAATATCAACTGTTACCCCTTGCAACCTCCCCATGGGAAAAATCTTCTCTTGATTCACCATTTGTAATTGAATAGGGGACCACTGTAACGTGGGCTTGCCCATGTGTTCCCATGTCTTCTTCGGTAACACATTTGTATCACAAACCAAGTCTAGGATTATCTAATCCATTTCATACTTGCCAATCTGCGTTGTCAATCTCATTTCTCTCCCGGTGCGCAATGCATGCTTCCACGTTTCTGAACTATGTGCAGTTCCCCTGACCCTGCGCACCTAGTGATCAACTCCTGTAGTCCCTTAACTACCTTATTGTCATGTAGCAGTGTCATGCGTGTCTCCAAAAAGGTAGGAAAAATAGAAGGATCCATCCCTGGCTTCGCTTAATCCTTACTACCTGAAGTGGAGGCTTCCGCGAAGCTCTTCTTAGCTTCCATGAATGTTTCCTTTGTGCATTCTAAGTCAAACTCATGTTCCTTTGTAGGAGGCTTGCAAACCCATGTATCTTCCTCGGGCTGCTTCCCCTTATCCTCCCCCATGGTCGTATCGCTTATGAGCATCATGTTCACATTTGGGTCTTCTTTGCGCAGTTCAGACCTCATCATTTGGATATTTTGAGTCGGGGGAGGCTAGAGTACCCCTTTCTCGCACATCTGTGCAATCAATGTAGGACAATCTACTATTTCATGATGGAACTGAGCATAGTATGAAGAGGATATTCTCGTTGGGTTGGTACAATCACCGGCATAGTGCCCCAGTCCTCCGCAATTGTAACAAATTTATTATCCGTTTTCCCTTCTTGGTCCCATTCCTCCTCGTCCTCGACCTTTCCCATGAAATCCAATGCGTGCCATCCCCGCTACTGGGTCGAGGCCTCACATTTCTGTCTACATCTGATATGCTGGGGTCTGGTCCATCATTAACTCGTAACTATGACAAGTGCACTTGTCGTGGCCTACCGACCTATAGAAATTACAAAACAGTTGCTGAGGTGTCGGTGTATACTTCTACAACAAATGACAATTATCTGTCGTGTGCTTTCCTCCTATCTAATAGATCGTTCACCATAATGTGGGTGTCATACTTGGCCTTGCTTGTGCCTCTGTTCTCAACGGAATTGGCCCCCCTCCTTCCAAGTAGTTCCCGAATACTGGATAGTGGTCCTTGTCATGGCCTTGGCCTTTGCATTTTGCACACCATACTTCCTCACGCACCTCTCACCGCAATGCCCTATCCTACTTCAAGCTATGCATTTTCGGGCATAGATTCTATAGTTGCACATGGATTTGTTGAACTCCCAATCCCAAATCTTGGATTGGTGTCTCATGCAACCTCATCGCCATTTCCAACACTTCAACCTGGGTAGAAATTTTTTGTTCTGATAGCGTCATCCTCAAGTGTGGTGTCAGAGATGCCACAAACCATGCATGACGTTGTGCATCCGTGAGCATCATATTAGCCTCATGGATTGTACTCTTCAATCGATGATCCAGATCCCACGGGGTGTCGCTTGGAAGCATCGCGATCTCTTTAAACCCGATGATTGAATGTGTCTCTGATTTCAGCTAGCTAAACTCTCTGTTCAGTGCATTCTAGATATCTGTTATTCCTGTATTTGGGTGATCATTAGAGTGCTTGATATACCATGTCAATGCTACATCCTACAGCGTGCTCACCAATGTAGCCTTCTTAATGTTGTCATCTGTGACCCCTTGAGCTTCCCACACTACTCTTACCATGAACTAGAGCTGGTCTGGATCCTCATTTCCTACTCCTTTGAATACAGGTAGCTTGATTTCACTCACCATGTTGAACTACAAGGTTGGTGGAGGTGGAGTGGGTGGTGATGGAGGTGAAGGAGGTGAAGCAGGTGGTGGCATGGGTGGAGGTGGTAATTGTGGAATGCGTTGTTTCTTCAAACTAACCGCACTTCTCGGAGAGACCCAAGCAAGCTATTCCTCATTCTATCATGAATGTGAAATTAAGGGACTGTTTCCTAATCCCCCGCTACCTTTGTAGATATTTCCACTCCGCGTCATTCTAAACATTAATTTATTCGCATAACTGGCTTTTCACATAACAACATATTAATCTAGGTATTCAAAGATTTAATGTACCTACCTCGTGGTCCCTTGAGAGAACATTATTCTTCTTCGTTGTAGCTCACGATCATGTCTATCACAAACTCAGTGATAAATCCCCCTATTATCTAGCTATGCCAATGGTCCACAACTCATGCGATCTTATCTTCTGATGCCTCTAGTATGCGCACTAATTCTTGAGTCCACACTATCGGTTGGTTGAGCTTACACCTTCCATGTCTATCGGCTAACCTCGCGATCCGCTCATATGGTTTAGAAGGAAAGGATGCGAAGAAGATCTCGTGGATTTCCATATACACGTAGCGATCCAACCACCTTTTCTCAGATACCTGCAAAGTTTTGTTTTCCTAAGTCATGAACTCGTGAATCTTCTTGTCCAACCACTCTTCAATTTATTCTTTGTTGGGTTCCAGTGGCATGACATCAAACATCCCTTAGGCAGATCCCGGTCTCGGAAATGGAACCATTTGTTGGCTACATGGGCCCTGACCCAAGTTCAACAGTGAGTTTAGCTAAGAAAATCCCAGTACTATTGACCCTTTTGGCAATAGTCCGTGGAGCGTGGACTAAGGCCTCACCTGAAGTAGTATGGGAGGGTGTTGGAACTAGGTTTCCACACCCTAGGGATGTCTTGATGAGAGTTCTAGAGGTTCGTAATCCTACTCTGTGCACTGTGCTGCTCCGCGCAGCTCTCTATTCTTCGCAACTCATGCACACCTTCGTAAATACCATATTATCTCGATCTGATCCTTACTATGCTAGTATATTAGTGCTTAACTTAGTTTTTGCAGGCCTAATATCCTTATTGCTTATTCAACTTTTAGATTAGTGCACGTACTTAAAAATAATATAAATGCATAAAATAACCAGAACATAGGAATACAGATCTACAAACAGATGCAAAATATTCTAAATCAATCTTATCTTTATTAATACTCAAGTTTAGTTACAAACCCGACTCTGCCCTACACACTTAGCTGCAGGGGTCCACGCACTCAGTTGCAGACTCTACTAGGCCTCACTTAGCTGCAGAGCCTCTATCTACCACTATGACCCAATACACTTCAGATTTACTTCTATCTTCTAACCATGCCTTTGCATCTAGCTATTACTTCTCAACCTTCAAAGTCCCTTTACACTTAGAGCCTCACTCTATTTATAAAATCCTATGGTCTATAGACCATGCGTATGCCGACACACTTTACATTAAATTACATTATCATAGGGTGGACAACCCTAGACTCTTGTGCTCCATGCCTACATTTTAAGGGGTCTTTACATTACACTCGACCAAAATTTGGGCTTCAAGTCCCAAAACCTACTATGGGGGGATCCGCTACCCAACAAACCCCCAAAACTTTTTTTTTTAGTTTCCTTATTTGTACAAAAACTTACTACTTTTGGTAGTTTTTCAGGTCCTAAACTTCAACATTCTTTTTGAGGGACTAAGATATATTTTCTAAGAATACGAAGAGACTAAAATAGTTCCGAATAAGATTACTAGTTTTCTTTCTACCTCATCATTGAGATCTTCAAAATGAGGTATTATGATAGCTAAATAGAGATCATACTTCCATTAGGGACCAAATCTTCTCTTTGCATTTTCATTTTAGGTGTCTCATACTGAATTTTTAATCATTCCATTAGGTCATGTTAAAATGGTCCACTGATGGCTATCTTCTTCTCTAAAAATCAAATCTTCCCTCATGAGGTACATTTGTTGACCCATCTCCATGTTTCATTTAGTTGATATTTCAAATATATTACTTTGGATGTCAAGGCAGATGTCTTTCCATTAGGTTTTAGTGTCCATGTCCAAGGTATTTCCATTAGGTCTCAGGGTTCATTTCCAAGGTCAAAAGCATCATTTCAAGTGTAAATAAAGGGCAACAAAGGTATGAGGATGACCAATAAACAAAGAGTAATTAGCAATAAGTCATAATGATTGTATAAATATCTTTTGTGACTGATGTGATTTTCATCTCAAAAACATGTTTTTGAGATGAAAATAGAGTATTTTAGTTTGCTTATATTTTTTGATGTAATTTAAGTCATTATATGTAATAATTGTTCCAAATGCTACCCAAGCATGTCTCCTTGCTGCAAGAAATGAAACCATTGAAGGAATTAGTTCAATCAAAGCATCATCCACCTGCCAAGAGAAAAAAGAGTCAAAAAGTCAAAAAGGCATTAAAGTGAGAATTTGAAAAATGATAAAGAACTTTAGAAAGTGGGTATGCAAACTCATAAATTAAATTCAATTCAAGTATAAAGCCTCTCGAGACACTCATGAACGCCTCATTTTCACTCTAGCACTTTCACAACTCCTTAGCAAAAGAAAATTGGTGATTTTAAAGTGAAGTTGGGAAAAACAGAGTGAGAGGACATGTTCAGTAGGGTCATTGCACGTTTAGCCTAGTCGATGCACTCCTATAAAGGTTCCTATGCATTTTCTAGAGATCTCAATGTTATTTACAATGGCACTGCGCTCCTGTAGAGGCCGTTGTGTGTTTTACCAGGTCACTGTGCGTTCGCCTAGAAGGAGCTAAAACATGCTAGAAACCCTCCATCACCACCAAGTTTCCAAGTTGTTCATCATATACTTTAGAAAATCAGGTTGATGGAAAATTTACTAACTCCTTCCCTCCATTATTCACCTACATAGGGTTTACGTTGTTTGTTGTTATTCCTAAGATCAAACCCTAGTCATACATTCCCACCATCTCAAAACACATTTCCTAGCTTTCATCACTATTCCCCCTTCACTTAACAAATATCCCCTATTAGCCCTGAGGTGCAGCGCTTCTATTTTGAAGGCCAAATAAGGGAAATGGCCCATTTTGCTGTCATGGAGAAGTTCCCACACGGGCCATCATCACCCCATTTCCCTACTCTTCTACTTACATTCTATTTCGCTCATATCCTAACCCGACCCTCACATCATAAAGAAACCCTCTTTTGCCTTAGCCTTAAGTAAATTAACCCAAAAATCTTGAAAACCTTACTTTTCCACCCATACGCACCCTCCACAAATTTCTCGAGGACATCTCGTACCTCCGTGCCACTCTGCCGTCGATTCCCCCCACCAATTTGACGTCCCACGTTTCACCCGATCAACGAGACATGGTCGATTGATCTTCACCATTATATCACTCCCGCCAGATATAACAGCTGTCGCTCATATCGTGCAGGAAACTAGCGAGAGGAATACCCACCCAATAAAGGTGGTTCTCTCTCTCCTCTACTGCTACGTGGCGTGCAATGAGTGGCATTAGGCGGACTCCACCCTTTACTACTTATCGCCCGATGAGTGCCCAATAAAAACCATAACCACCCAAATGAAACCCCCCAGGCGCTATTGTCCGAGCACCTCCTCCACCCCATAGCCGTCTGAGCTACTCATTTGAGATCTGATGGCTCGAACATATTCTACTCCCGCCACGAATTCAGGCCTCCTACGTTTGATCTTCACCATCTATTTCCCTAGATCCAACGAATCTTGTCCATGATCACCTTGGTACATCCTCTGCCACCTGATCACCATCCTAACTGTCGATTCATCTCATCCAATGGCCCGTATTCCTTGTACCCTGCTCCCCATCAGTCACCCATAGAGGAAAGCCATTGGTTCTATTAGTATCTGTGGAAGCTAGATAGTTGAACTAAAATAATAGAAGGCATGGCCAAGAAGGAAAAAAAGTAGCAGCACGATGCAACCGAATTAATAGAAAAGGATCGTGGAACATATTGGCATGTTTGAGCCACCTGACAGAGAGGCGACGTGACCAGGATCAATTACTAAGGTGGTTAGAAATGGTGCCCCTCCACTCATGCCCATCTAATTATTGCATCAAGCAGTCAACAAGACAGAGGGATAGATTAAGACATCTCGAGCTCTAGAGAGCCCGAGAGCATTGTAAAAGCCTATAAATGGCTGGAAGGTAGACGGATCAAAGGTTCAAACTTCTGGAGACTGTAGAGACTTTTCGAATCAAGCATCTCATCTTCATTGTTTAGTAATACATGCTTCTTTTGCTGTTATATGTTCAATATTCTATTTTCTCTTTTGTTCTAAGCTTGCACTTGAATAGTTTGTTCATGTTTTCTTTTGTGTCTAAGGCCAGATAACTGTCATCTTATCTCTGCTTTGATAAATTATATTTGCAAGCTTCTTCACTGCCTGTAGCTAGCCATTCATATGTGGTCATATATGCATCTGCTGGTAGAGTCAGTATTTTCTTTTGTTGCCTGTAGCTAGCCATTCATTCATGTTTATGTATGCATCTACCGATATGGTCAGTATTCTCCATCCATATATTGAAACTACAAACTGTTGACAATTAGTGGTCTAAAGCCTTGTAAGCTGAGGGTGTTCATGCATCTCTTGAGTAAAAACATAGTTGAAATGGTTATCTAGCTTGATCCAAACCATCATTTATTCCAATAGTTCAGAGAACAATATTGAAGATTATATGTTACCAGGAATCTCTGATCTGAAACCTAGGAGAGTTTCTTGGAGTGAAAACATAAATAGCGTCGTTGCTGAGGAGAGGAGACTAAAGCTCAGCTTCCCTGGGAGATGACACAGATCCAACTTTGATGATAGACAAATTGTAGACATTATTCTGGTTGTAATCATCTATCTGGGGACTTTACTAGAGGACAAACCTATTGGCAACTCCACTCCATAATTCTAGCTCAGTTTGGGAGGCATACTCGGAGAAATCCTCAGAAGCCACAAGCTGAACCAGTACCTGACCCTGAAAAGATCATCAAAGAAAGAAAGGAATTGCAGAAAGGAGCATCAGGTTCAAGTAAACCTAAACAATATTCTATATCTCTTCGAGAAAATCCTACAATAGAACAAATACATGTTGAGAGTATAACATCTAATACTAGCAGTGAAGAAAAAATCTCAGAGATACATAAAGATCCTTATTCTTTAGGTTATCCTTTTGTTGTAAGCCCAAAGGAAACCTCACCTCCTATCAATCATACCCCTTTAGTCTTATCAGTCACGCCTCAGCCCTTTGTCATTCAGACTTCCAGTACCCTTTTAGCCACCACAACTATGACAGGTCCACAAACACCTACCAAAATGGAAAGAATCATAGCTGCTAGGTATGGACCTCTAATACTGCCCACTCCTATGAATGCCATGCCTATTGGAGAATATCAGAAATATATGCCTAAGTTCACTGGGACTGAAGGTGTTACAACTGAGGAACATCTTGAATCATTCTATAGCTATGCTAATAACCTAGACATTAGAGAAGATGATGTGTGGATGAGAGTCTTTGTCCAAAGCCTAGATGGGGAGGCTAGAAAATGGTTCAGAGAACTGACCTCAAGATCTATAGTAGATATTGAGGCTTTAGATGATGCATTCCTAAAGCATTGGGGGGATAAGAAGGATATTCTCTACTAACACACTGAGTTTGGGAACTTAAAGAGGGAAAATGTTGAGTTGTTGTCTGATTTTAATAAGAGGTTTAACCGAATGTACAATAAGATACCAACTGAAGTAAAACCCATCGCTACCTCTGCTAAGATCACTTATGCCAGTCCTTTCGATTCTAACTTCTATCTACTGTTGAGGGAGAGGCGATGTGCTACTTTGGCTGATATGCAGGATGTAGCCTTGGAAGTAGAATCAAACATTATAGCTGCGGAGAATCTTAGAGGTGATGTTGATAGAAGGAGACAGAGGGGTGATTCTTCATCATCTTCAGATCCCAAGATAGATAAAATGACTAAGATGATAGAATCATTAGCCCCTAAAATCTCCAAATTAAAATTTGAGCAGCACTCTGGGAAAGGAAGACTTCCCAATACCTTTGCTCCTAGAAATCCAAATCCATATAGAAGAGCAAATGAGCAATTGCATATTCTGCAAAGAAGAAAAGATGCCAATGATGACCAAAGGGTAAAGACCCCTTTTCAGAATGTAGTCATGGAGGAAGAGAATTTTGAAGAAGATGATGAGATCCATTGTCTTGAAGACAAAGGCAGTGCCTCATTTCTGACCTCAGCTGCCTATGAAAAGTCATTATTCAATGGCCAGAATAACCAAGAATGGGATGGCGATGTTGTTCTACAAACTGAAAATCAATACAGATATAATTTGAGGTCGAAGATGAATAATGCCAAGGAAACTCTTGTTCAAAGTGCTGTTGTCCCTGCAGTACAGTAGGCTAAAATCCAGAAGTGACAAGCAGTTGATCTTATCATCCTCAAAGCTCTAGCTCACAAGGTAAGAGCCCTTGACAAGTCTCCTTCTCCTTTCATTTTTCAATCAGAAATTCAGAAGCTAAGGATACCCATACCTCTTATTGAACTAGTAAAGAATGAGTCCTTCAAGAGATCTATCCTCGAGGCCCTTGAGCCCAATGCCATCTAAGCCCCCATTGACTATGTAAATCTGCAAGATGACAAACCAATTGTTGTCCTCAGCCCAATGATTGAAAATTATGATGACAGCTCCCCATCATTGTATGTCTCTTTGACTATTCATGACAAAATCCTTCACAACTACCTTCTAGACACAGGAGCCAGCCATAATCTAATGCCCAAGGCTATCAAGGATTAGTTGGGTCTTGACATTACCAAGCCTTATCATGACCTGTTTTCTTTTGACTCTAGAAAAGTGAAATGTTTAGGATTAATCAAAGACCTAGCCATCACCTTGTCTCAGCTGCCTATGAAGAGCATGATGATGGATATTGTGGTAGCAAATGTGCCCCCCAAGTTTGGCATGTTATTGTCCAGAGGTTGGGTCAAGAGATTAGGTGGGACATTGCAAAATGATCTCTTCTATGCTACTGTCCCAATTTTTGGAGGTGAAAGTAGGAGGTTATATAGAGAAGATCAATTGGCTTATATCATCAGTGATGAGAAGAATCCCACTAATCATCCATAAAATGTTGTTGACACTGATTTTGGAGCCTGTATTCTCCAAATTGAAGTATCCCAGTTAGCCTCATGCAGCTTAGGAAACCAGTTTGCCAGATCATAGAGGAAGAAGGCCCACTGATTTGGGACATGTTCTTTGATGGAGCTTGCTCTAAGGAAGCTACAGGGGCAGGTGTAGTCCTTGTATGCCCCACACAAGAATACATTCATTTATCTTTCAAGTTAACTTTTTAGGTCACCAATAACATAGTAGAGTATGAAGCTTTGATATTGGGCTTAAACACTGGTAATGAAATTGGCATTTGAGGTCTAAAGGTGTTTGGAGATGCAGACCTTATCATTAAGCAGGTGAACAAAAATTTCCAAGAAAAACGTCTAAGGCTGAAAGCATACAGAGATGAGGTATGGAAGCTCAAGGTTTCTTTTAATAGTTTCAGCATTTCTTACATCCCTAGAGCATTTCGTACATCCCTAGGATGAAGAACTAGCTTGTTGATTCCCTTGATGTGTCTGCTAGCAGATTTATCCCTCCTTTGCTTCCTAAATTGTCTTATGAAGTTTAGGTGAAATATAGACCATCTCTGCCTGACAATGTCAAATACTGAAAGGTTTTTGAAGATGATGATGAAATTAATAGGTTTTTACAAGTCATTGATGAATTTTCTAAAATGCACATCGATCAAGAAAACGAAACCATTGAAGAATGCAACTAGTGCAAGCTAAAGAATGAGATCGGCCGGGATAATATTGTCCCGCTGCCTAGTAACCATATACCCAAAGGATTGGTGCCCCTAGAGAAGTTGTTTGATCATAATGATGTACCTTATAACCCTGCCCAAAAAGAAAATGAGTATGTAGTTCATAGACATAATATAGGGAGCTCAGATTATCCAAAGTGCATAAATCTGTCCAACCACTTGTCTGTTGTCGAAATTTCTAAGTATTTCACCCTAATGAAACAATTTGCTGATACCTTTGCTTCTGAGTACAGTGATCTTAAGACCTATGACACAAACATCATTCAGCATAAGACTCCATTGGAGAAGGACACCATCCCTTTTAAGAAAATTTTAAGGCCTATCATCCCTCTCTTATTGCCTTTGATTGAGAAAGAAATCAAGAAGTTGTTGGATGCCAAAATCATAGTTCCCCTAAGGTGTTCAAAGTGGATAGCTAACCTTGTGGTAGTAAGAAAGAAAAATGGAGAAATTAGGCTTTGTGTTGACTTCAGGAATCTTAACAAGTTCTCTAAAAAAGATAACTACCCCCTACCTAAGATGGAACACTTGCTGTAAAACATTTCAGGGGCTAGAGTCATGTCTTTCTTAGATGGATTTTTAGGTTACAATCAGGTTGATGTACATCTAGAAGATCAGGAAAAGACCGCCTTCACTACTCCTTGGGGCACTTTCATGTACTCCAAGATGCCATTTGGACAGATGAATGCTAGGGCTACCTTCCAGAGGGCAATGGACATAGGCTTTGTGGGGGAGAAGGACAAGTTTTTCCTTATTTACCTTGATGAAATAACCATTTTTTCTAGAATTTAGAAGGACCATTTACAGCATTTGAAGAAGGTGTTTATAAAGTGTAGACAGTTTGGAATCTTTGTTAACCCAAAGAAATCACAATTTTCTCTAGAAGAAGGCAAACTTCTGGGACATTTTTTCTGTTGAAGGTGTGAAGATTGATCTAGCCAGAGTTCAAGCAATTCAGACATTGTCCATCCCAAAGTCAAAAAGGGACATTCAATCTTTCCTAGGCAAGATTAACTTTGGCAGAAGGTTCATTCCAAAATTTGCAGAGTTAGTGAAGCACATCACCTCCATGCTGAAGAAAGGGTTAGAAATAAAATGGACAGATGTTGCAAGAAGTTCTTTTGAAGCCATTAAACAAGCTATCATGGAAGTTCCCACTCTAATTAGTCTAGATTACACCAAGGAGTTTTATATCTTCTCTTTTGCCTCATATGATACACTTGCAGCAGTTCTGTTGCAGAAAAATGATGAAGGTGTAGAGCACCCTATGGCCCTTTTCAGCAGAACTCTAAGGGATACTGAACTAAGGTATGACCTTATTGAAAAATAGGCTATGCTCTCATAAAATCTTTGAAGGCATTCAAAATTTATATTCTACATCCCAAAATAGTTGCATATGTACCTTCAACCTCAGTAAAAGATGTCTTAACTCAGCTAGATATTGATGGAAAAAGAGCTAAATGGATTGCAAAATTCATAGAGTTTAACATAAAGGTGAAGCCCACTAAGCTGGTCAAAGCCCAGGGCTTGGCTAAACTTATGGCTAAGGAAAATTGCAGCTTGTTAGACATAAATTGCATGGGTCCAAATTCAGATGATGAGCAGATAGAGGAAGTAGCAGAGGAAAAAAAGCAGAATTAGTCTTTGGCTAATAATCTAGCCACCTGTGAATGGTATTCCAGCATAGTTCATTTTTTGTAGAAGCTAGAAGTCCCTCCAGGGCTTAGCTCAAGTCAAGCTCGAGCCATTAAACTCAGATCAGCTAAATTCTACATTAATGAAAATCTGCTTTACTAGAAAGGCCCATAAAGAATCCTCTTGAGATGTCTAGATAAAGGACAATCTGTGGAAGTCATGCACCAGTTCCATTTTATCATCTGTGGAGGGCATCATTATGGGAAAACCATAGCCCACAAGATCCTGAGAGCTGGGTATTATTGGCCTACTCTGTTCTCTGATGTGTTTTCTTTTGTGAAATCTTGTGACAAATGTTAAAGGTTTGCAGCAAGATAGCAGCTAAAATATCTACCCTTGAAGCCAGTACATGTCAATGGTCCCTTCCAGCAGTGGGGCTTGGACTTTGTAGGTGAGATTAATCCAAATTCCAGTGGACAACATAAAAAGACCTTGGTAGCCACTGATTATTTCACCAAGTGGGTTGAGGCTATACCCGCAAAGAATGTTAATCACCAGGTTGTCATAAAGTTTTTGAATGAGAATATTTTCACTAGATTTGGCTGCGCAACCAAACTAGTCACTGATAATTCAACAGCTTTTAGGGAAAAAGAATTGGTAGACATGTGTGAATCCATGGGCATTCAGTTGGTGCATTATCGCTCATATTATCCTCAAGGCAATGGCCTGGCAGAATAATCTAACAAGAGTCTTGTAAGGATAATAAAAAAGTATTGGAAGACAAAAAAAAGAGCTGGGATTCCAAGTTAAAGTTTGCACTATGGGTTGACAGGGTTACCAACAAGAAGTCCATAGGAAATTCTCCATTCAAGCTAGTTTATGGCACTAATGCTATTTTTCCTATCCATTTGATTCTCCCTATGGCGAAATTCTTGCAAGAATAGCAAGATGAAGAAAATGACATGGTAATAAGAATGAATAACCTGGTTGAACTACAGTAGATCAGGGAGCAGCTGGTTGAGAAGTCAAAAGCTCATCAAAAGAAAATCAAAGAAACCTTTTACAGGAAGGAAAAAGTGGACAATTTCCAAGTTGGTGACTAGGTTCTCAAATGGGATTCATTTAAGAAAGGTAATCATGGTAATTTTGACTCCTTATGGACAAGTCCATTTGACATCGCTCAAATTCAGCAAAACAATACCTTTATTCTGCATAGTATGGAAGGAGGAGGTGTTTTTGGTAGCCCATTCAATGGGCATATTTTGAAACTTTATTTCATTTAAGGCTTTAAAACCTTGGTATTATAAATATGTTTTTTAGCTTTTATTTTTATGAAAAATACACTCCATGCCCAATGGAACACTAGGAGGAAGATTTGATTTTGGTTTTACAGGAAAGGAAGTGGTCTACAGTTCTTGAAACCTCACAGGCAGGATTTCATCCATGGAAGGAGCCAGTGTTAACCCTGAGGTGCAGCGCTACTATTTTGAAGGCCAAAGAAGGGAAATGGCCCATTTTGTTGTCATGGAGAAGTTCCCACATGGGCCATCATCACCCCATTTCCCTACTCTTCTACTTACATTATATTTTGCTCATATCCTAACTTGGCCCTCACATCATAATGAAACCCTCTTTCACCTTAGCCTTAAGTAATTTAACCCAAAAACCCTGAACACCTTACTTTTCTACCCATACGCACCCTCCGCACATTTCTCGTGGACATCTCGTACCTCCATGCCCCTCCGCCATCGATTCCCCCCACCAATCTAATGGCCCACGTTTCTCCTGATCAAAGAGACATTCTTGATCAATCTTCACCGTTAGATAACTCCCACCAGATCTAACGGTTGTCACTCATATCGCACAGGCAACTAGAGAGATGAATACCTGCCCGATAAAGGTGGTTCTCTCTCTCCTCCACTTCTACGTGGCATGCAATGAGTGGCATCGGGCGGACTCCACCCTTTACCTCTTACTGCTCAATGAGTGCCTGAAAAAAACCATAACCACCCAAATGAAACCCCCCAGGTGCTATCGTCCGAGCACCTCCTCCACTTGATAGCCACTTGATCTACTCATTTGTGATCTGATGGCTCGAACTTATTCCACTCCTGCCATGACTTCAGGCCTCCTGGGTTTGATCTTCACCGTCGATTTCCCTCGATCCAATGGCCCTCATCCATGATCACCTTGGTTCCCCCTCCGCCGCCTAATCACCATCTTGACGGTCGATTCATCTCATCCAATGGCCCGTATGCCTCATACCCTACTCCCCATCAGTCACCCAAAGAGGAAAGTTGTTAGTTTTGTCAGTATCTATGGTAGCTGGACAGTTGAACTAAAATAATAGAAGGCATGGCTGAGAAGGAAAAAAAAGCAGCAGCACGATGCAACCAAATTAAGAGAAAAGGATAGTGGAACATCTTAGCATGTTTGAGCCACCTGACAGAGCAACGACGTGACCAAGATTGGTTACTGAGGTGGTTAGAAACGGTGCCCCTGTACTCATGCCTGTCTAATTATGGCATAAGACAGTCAACAAGACAGAGGGATAGATTAATACATCTCGAGCCCTAGAGAGCCCAGGAGCATTGTAAAAGCTTATAAACGGCTGGAGGTTAGATGGATCAAAGGTTCAAACTTCTGGAGACTATAGAGACTTTGCTACTCAAGTGTCTCATCTTCATTCTTTAGTAATACAAGCTTCTTTTGCTGTTATATGTTCAATATTCCATTTTCTCTTTTGTTCTAAGCTTGCACTTGAACAATTTGTTCATGTTTTCTTTTGTGTCTAAGGCTAGATAGCTATCATCTTATCTCTGCTTTGATAAATTAGATTTGCAAGCTTCTTCATTGCCTGTAGCTAGCCATTCATATGTGGTCATATATGCATCTGCCGGTACAGTCAGTATTTTCTTTTGCTGCTTGTAGCTAGCCATTCATTCATGTTTATGTATGCATCTGCCTATATGGTCAGTACTCCCCATCCATTCATTGAAACTAAAAACTATTGAGCATTAGTGGTCTAAAGCCTTGTAAGCTGAGGGCGTTCATGCATGTCTTGAGTAAAAACATAGCTAAAATGGTTATCTAGCTTGATCCAAACCATCATTTATTCCAATAGTTCGGAGAACCATATTGAAGATTATATGTTACTAGGCATCTCTGATCTGCAACCTAGGAGAATTTCCTGGAGTGATAACATCCCCAATCACCTCTCTCATTTTAGACATCCCCATCTCCTCCTCCTCATCTCTCCTCACATCATTCCACATTTCCCATACCCATAGTCCATTCTACCATTTCCCTAGGGTTTTGATAGCAACAAATCATGACAGAAGAGGAACACCAAAGTCAAAGTGAGGAAGAAACAAAACAAAGGAGTAAATACAAGAAAGGAGGAAAAATTATCAGGTATGAGCCAACAAACACCAGAGAACTCATGGCATCTCCCATCACTATCATGAGCTTCAAACATATGGGTTGTTTTGAGTTTTGTGAGAAGGTGGAAAGGACACAAAATCATTCTAAATTGACTAGACAATTCATCATCAACCTCCATGACAATGAAGCAACCCTTGCCGGTGTCACCTTTACCATATCTTTTGCTATCATATCAGCTGATACTAGGATCCCATATGTTGGGGAAAAATGGTTTAAACAGGTAGATTTGGATTACTACTACTATGAGCTATATGAAAGGAGGATTTTTCCTTTCTCTTACCTCCTAAACAAATATGTTCCTATGATGAAAATCATCATGAAGTACTTCACATGTGAGGGCAGGTTTTCTATGCTCTATTCCTATCATATTCAGTTACTCATGCATTTCACAAGAGTCAGAATGTTCAATCTGCCCTACTATCTTTATCAGGATATTAATAAGATGTCATACATTGCCTGAAGGAAAGATCATGATCATCAAATGCATAGCATATTTCACCATTCTCTCATCAAGATGATAGTCCTACACTGCCTTGATCAGCTTAACATTACGTGGGACACTTTCATTATCATATGAGATTTTCACAGTCCCACCTATTCAGCATGGACAAGAAGCCCCTTCATCCTCTTATCCACACAACTCCATTCCTCCACGTTAGCCTATACATCATTCATATTCATATCATGAGTTAGCCACACCATCACCTCCATGATCACCTTTTCATCAACCTATTCATTGATCCAGGTGGATGTTGGTGGCCATCCACCTATCCCACTTGGACCCCCACAACTGTCCCTTTCATTTTTTCAGTTTCAGTAATTGTAGCACAATTTACTATTTTTAACAGTTTTTTGGGTCCTGAACTTCTGGAGTCGTTTTGAGGCCCTAAACGACATTTTCTAGGAAATCTGGGAGCAACATGGGTCCATGGACTGATGTTGCTCTTCCCAAAGTTTTAGTGCTCAGATAGATATTTCTAACGAGCTATTGTACACGTCAAATGAAGATCGTATGCCAAAGTTACAACCCCGGGAAATTGATGTACCAAATTACCCAAACGGGGCCCACAATTTGGCGTTTCATCTTCTAGGGTTAGGTTTTGGGATGTTAAGGGTTTTACATTGTTTCTCAACAATAAATAGGCCTTCGAGCCTCATTGTAACATAGTTTAGAGGCATGTAGCCACCACATCTCTTCTCAGAGATAAGCTACCATCACCCTAGTTGGTTTATTTCCATTTCTGTTTGTATATTTCAATATTTTACAGTAATGAAATGAAGTATTATTTCCATTGCATATTTTTGTTTATGGTTAGCTCTATAATTTTTTGTGTTCTTGTTTAAATCTGGATTAGTGGTATCAGAGGGGTCTACTTTTTCTTTGTTTTATTTGCATGTCCCCAACGAGGTTGCGATATAAGGAGTTAGGGCTTGAACTGGTGGAACCTTCGCAAGACCAACCTTGCAAATCCTGACAGCCTCCCATGGTAGATGAAAAGAAAGATGAGGGGGTAGGAGATCCTATCAAAATATTTCTCGAAGAAGCCCTCGAGCGGCAAAGAAACGTGATCATGGATAGATTTGCACAGATCCTTCAGTGGCTACCTAGAGGCGACCCATCAGCTTCCAACAGCTACTCTGGAAATGTCACGCCCTTTAAGGTACAAGTTAGTTTTGAAACCCCCATTTTTGAGTGTCAAATAGACACATATTCTGTAGAAAAATGGTTAAATCTGCTAGATGGGTATTTTTCTATTCATGAATTTTTGAGTAGGGAAAAGATTGTTTTCGCTCTTCTCAAAGCAGCCCCCCATGTCAAGGACTAGTGGGAAACCTACTACGAGTAGAAGAATGAAAGTACGGGCTCATTATTTTCATCCACACCCACTTGGGATTCATTCTGGCATGCCATCAAGGAGTAGTACTACCTTGTCAAAAGATATGAGGACAAATACATCAAATGGACCGCACTGCAGCAGGGAAGGGACCAATATGTGCCAGAGTTCACAAACATTTTTCATACCCTTCTCACACAATGGGATATAAAGGAATCTGAGCTACATTTGGTACTCAAATACCATGGCTACCTACATAGATACATCCAGGAAGAGATGGAGTTCCTGAACATCTCCTTGCTCGGCACAGCATACCAATACGCTATCAAAATCTGGAAAAAGTTCAAACAGAAGAAGAGAGACTTTGGATCTGTGAATCCGAAGACCAAAGGACAAAGCCAAGATAGGGTGGCCCAAGACAACTCATCGAAGCTGCAAGAAAAGAACAACACCATGAAGTCAAAGAAGGACATAGGAAAGTGGTGTGAGTTCCACAAGAGCCCCACTCACAACACAAGTGAGTGTCGGACCAAGTAGTCACTAGTGGCCGAGTTGAAGGCTTCAAAATCAGATGCATGTTCTGACCCTGAGTCAGAACCCGACAAGGGGAATGGCAAAGGGAAGTAGATCATTGATGCAAAGCCTAGTGTCGTTGTTGCCACCACCATGATCAAGAAGAATGAGCCTGAAGATCCAGAGGAGGGGGAATGTCTTTTCCACTCACAGATGTGCATGAAGGGTTCACCGCTGCAATTCATTATTGATAGTGGTAGCCAAAAGAACCTCATTTTAGCAGAGATCGTGAAGCGGTTGGGCCTACCGACTACACCACACCCATAGCCGTACAGTATCGGGTCGCTTCATGAAGGATGAGATCTCAAACTTTGCCAGCAGTGCCACCTTCCCTACAGCATCAAGCCCTTCACAGATGAGGTATTGTGTGATGTTACACCTCTAGATGTTTGTGATGTATTATTAGGCCAGCCATACTTGTGGAGGTGACATGCTGTGTATGAGTTAAGGCCTCGCACTGAGATTATTTCTTTGGATAATTCATTATACGGGATACCGGAGGTAGCCCCTCCTAATGCCACCTCTTTGATCATTGCCAAGAAAGGTAGCAAGCTC
This sequence comes from Pinus taeda, assembly GCA_000404065.3. Taxonomy (NCBI): domain Eukaryota; kingdom Viridiplantae; phylum Streptophyta; class Pinopsida; order Pinales; family Pinaceae; genus Pinus; species Pinus taeda. The sequence continues at coordinate 106,080 of APFE030821430.1, forward strand.
ATCTCCCATACTAGGAAATTCATTTTTTATCTGGTTTGCTCCCAAGTAAGGGGAATATCGTCACCACATCCATGAACCCCGTGAAGGGTTCCTTCATGCAACAGAAACACCAAAGGAATACGGTCATGACAGAACACATGAACAACTTCTCCACACCCATAGGGGTACCACACAAGCTTCAAGTGGGCAACAAAGTCTAGTTGCATCTACAGAAAGAACGCCTTACAAGAGCCCATTAGAAGCTCCGACCACTTCGACATGGTCCTTACAACATTACCAAGGCTATGGAAAACAATGCTTTGGAGCACAACATTCCTCCATTCCTTTTCTTGCACTGAGTGTTCAATGTGGACCATCGTCGACCATGCTTCCCACCATTTCTGGACACATCAGAGATTGCAGAACAACTCAACAGAGACCCAGCTCAACAGAAGCTTCCTCATCTCAGGGAGGAACTCAACACAATGGGGATCATTGCTTCCTAAGGGGGGAGGAATGATCCAGGTGGATGTTGGTGGCCACCCACATATCCCACTTGGACCCCCACAACTATCCATTTCAGTTTTTCAGTTTCAGTAATTGTAGCATAGTTTACTATTTTTAGCAGTTTTTCAGGTCCTGAACTTCCAGAGTCGTTTTCAGGCCCTAAACAATGTTTTTTGGGAAATCTGGGAGCAGCATGGGTCAATGGACCAATGTTTCTATTCCCAAAGTTGTAGTGCTCAGATATATATTTCTAACAAGCTATTGTACACGTCAAATGAAGATCATATGCCAACGTTACGACCCCGGGAAATTGATGTACCAATTTACCCAAACGGGGCCCAAAATTTGGCGTTTCATCATCTAGGGTTAGGTTTTGGGATGTTAAGGGTTTTCCATTGTTTCTCAAAAATAAATAGACCTTCGAGCCTCATTGTAACACTGTTCAGAGGCATGTAGCCGCCACATCTCTTCTTAGAGATACGCTACTATCGCCCTAGCTGGTTTATTTCCATTTCCGTTTGTAAGCATATTTTAGTATTTTATAGTAATGAAATGAAGTATTATTTCCATTGCATATTTGTCTTTATGGTTATCTCTATATTTTATTTCATTCCTATTTAAATCCAGATCATTCATTCACTTGGAAGAGATAAAGGAACTGAGTAGGAGCATATTGAGCATGGTGAGAGCAGCAAGCCCAAAAGGGTTGGTTTAGGTACCTTGGCACATACCTATTAGAGAGGGCATAAATAAGTGTTTTTCCCACTAATTATGGGAGGGGCCTTGCCTTCTTCATCAACAAAGTAGGTACAGAATGGTAAGGAAAGAGTTGTAGAGGCAAACTTCCAATAGCAAGAGGAAGACCTCCATGAGATAGAGCATGATTTTCAATTAGTTGAATCCGATGAACATGATGATAGTAAAAGCACAACTATTTTAATCAAGGAGAAGAATTCACTCATAGGAGAGCTCAAGGTCAACTTGCAAAGGGCCAAATGGATCATTTCCTACTATGAGCAGGAAAATAGGCAGTTTGAGGTCAAACATGAGCTCATGGAGATTCAGATCAGAAAGGAAAAGAGAGAGGCTAAAAAGGAAAAGGTTTACTTGATGAGGCATGTGGACAATAATTTGAGCCACTTATTAAACAAATTCCAAGAAGAAGGCCAAGGAATAGAGGCCTAAAAAGAGTGTTGGAGAAGGAAAGGAAAAGGGAGGAAGAAATGGCTAATCAGCTCACCTTGAATGAGAAATTTACCAAGATGGTAAATGAAAACCAAGAATATTGCCATGAGAAGGTAAATGATCATCTAGAGAACCTCCTAGGCAAGGCCAATAAGGACAATGATATTCAAAAAAGGATGGTGAAGCACTATGCTATGAGAGACAAAATTGCAAGAGCCAAACTCAAAAGAGCTCATCCAAAGATTGAGGCTTTGACCAAGAAAAAGAAGAAAAATAGGCTGGATATCCTTGCCAAGGAATCACTCCATGCCTCAAACATATATCCATATGTTAGCTCACCAATTTTTCCCTTTTTTGAACAATTTTAGCAAGATATGTTTTGTTGTGTGTTTTGAAGAAATTTTGGCACAGTCAGCATGGTCAAACGCACAACACCTAGGACGATGTGCTTATGTTTGGGGAATCCAATGAGAAAATGGTCAACATTTTTGAAAATAGAATGATGTGGACATGCACCCTATGCATTTCCTAAGAATTTGGAGCAAAACGAGTCGGCCAAAAGGGTCAAGAACTACCAAAAAATCACCTTTTCTGCCTCTTTTCTGGCCTGGTTGCTGCGCGTTTGAGCAGTCTTAGGTGGTTGACATTTTGGAGGGGTAAATGAAGCCCATTTTGAAAACCAAGGGTAGTTATGGAAAGTAGATAGGATATGATTTCCAATGAACTATCCTGGTCTAGATTTGGACATCGGGAAGGCAATCAAATGTCAGCTTGAAGAGGATGCTACGCGTTTGACCAGGGTCGCTGCACATTTGAAAAATTGTCCAGTTTTTCATTATTTTGTCCCAGTTTTCACTTTCACCATGGAAAATCATTATTTTGTCTTTTTAATTGATTAGTTAAATGTAATTATGATGCTTCTAGAGTTTACTAGGGTATATTCATCAAGTAAAACAGGTTCATGAGGTGTAATTTATTAGTTTGTTTGGGGTAGGGATGAGTCACTTTGACCACCCTATTTTCTTCTTTTCAGTTCAGATCTTGTTAGAAACAACTCCTCTTCTCATGTATTTGACCCCTTGAGCTTAGGATGATTTTTTTTGGGTCTATATGAGCTTTTCCTTAGTCATTGTATGGGTTGGACTTAGTGGGATGCTTATGCTTTGAAGAGACATCATTTAGTATCAGTTTTAGCAGGAGATTGATGAAAAATTGCAGCTATGTCTTTGGGATCCATGTGGTATGATGTTCAATTCATTTTTCCGTATGTTTTCATGTGTTAGAATGTATTTTGACTCCACTTAATCATTTCATTACCTTCATGTGAGTGTATACAAGTTTGAGAGGTAGAATCCATATCTTTATGGTCTGTTTCGGGTAGAGATTTCACAATCTATGTTTTCTTCAGTTTAGGAAGAATCCATGTTGCTTACATGCTCTTTCTAGCTCCTAAACTATCTCTGAATCACTTCACCCATCAAAACCTAGAGTTTTGAGCCTTGTGCCTACCTTGCCCCATTGAAACCCTGCAATTTTGACCTAATTTCCTTGCCCAAACTGTCCGGCTCCTCTTGATCCAGCAAAACCCCTTTAAATCAAATCAAACCTTGTGCTACTATACCTAACCTAATATTATTTTCCTAATCCAGTCATCTTGGTTGAGATCCTTACGGAGACAACCCTCTCATGTCCTAGTAGGGCTAGCTAATTGGCTAAGCGTGGTTTGTGGTTACCCTGGCATTACCTTCCTTCAGCCCGAGGTTCAATCCAAGTGATAACATAGTGGCAACCATACTAGGGAAATGAAAGATTAATCACCCCAGTAAGATGTTTTATTTCAGTTCTTAAACTTGTGGATGATGAGTTTTAGAATTTACTAGGCTGAATTGGAAAGTTGCAAAGCAATATATAAAATTTCAAAATTAGACATACTAGCTTCTTGAAAGTAGACTAGATCCAATCTAGATCCGAATCCTCTAACCATTTTCAGTCATCCTCATAAAATTGGGAGGAAAACTAAGAAATCTATAGAGAAGCTTAGTTTAGTCGAAGAACCATCAAGTGAGGATTTCATTCCTCATGTTAATTCACTCTCGGGAAGGTTAGACACTTTGCAAACATTGAGTTCGACGTTAATTTTGAGCAAAGTTTATTTCGCAGTAAATATTTAAGTTGGATTGATCAAATAGTTGTTGATTCCTCTATATCTTTTGATAACCCCATTGAAGACTTTTTTCCACAAAGTAAATCAGGGTCACAACTTATTCATACTCTCGATCAGTTGAAAAACCTTTCTTTGAACTTAAACACTTGGGTGATAAATAAGACTCATAGGCCATCTTTTGATTTTTGAAATATCTCCTTTACATCTGTTGCCACCCAAACAATCCCTTATCTGTTGGGTTGTGTTATATTCTTTCCATGACTAACCTACGTAGTGAGGCGGGGGGTTAGAGGGGGGGCGGAGCCCCTCCTTCGCCGCGCCGATTGCGCAGCGCGGGGGTCATGGGGGGGGTGGCAGCCCCCCCTGTCCGGGGGGTTTGAGGGGGACGGGTAGCCCCCCTCTACGGGGTTCGGGGAAGCGCCCCAAGAAATTTTTTTTTGGACCCTATATTAGGTTGGGCGAACCTACCTATGGTTTTTTAGTCCACAGTTTTGGACGCGATGGTTTTCAGTCCATGGTATTGGATGCTTCGGCATGTATAAATATGTATTGTAACATTGAAAGGAATATAATGAAAAATCAAGCTGGTAGTCTCAGTTTTGAGATCAAGTGGGAAATCTTTGTGTATATGTGTTTTATGTGTTATGCTCTCGCATTTTATTTTTCCTGTGATTTAGAATTCGTATGCAGGTAATTTCTGTTCGGGGTTAAAACCTACATCCATCATGTTTAGTTGGTACCTTTTCGGGATCAGTCTTTGATATCAGTGATCCATTGTATTTCTCAGCATCATTGGCAGTTTTATATGTGATATTCAGACATGTACTTGTTCGATCATGATCAGATGATCCATTATGTATTTTCCAGTCATTTATACTTGTATACTTAGTGGATCCGCTTGTAATTGAAATGCAGACATGCTTTGCTTTCTCTGAGCATGGGTATGCCCGCCTCAGATGGTGCTTCTTTCGGATCTCCTTTTGTGGCTTGGCAGGCTGAATTTTGGTGAAGTACTCCTCAGTTTTTGGTATATTTCCTTTCCATGTACTTGCTTAATACATTTCGGCCATCATGTTCCCCTTCTGACCTCATATATTAGGGGGCATCTATTATAGCTCCAAATCTCACTATTATGGTTTGTGATGCTGCACTTATGGCCTAGGGCAACCCCTCCTTCTAGACCTGGTCCAAAATCTCAAAAACAGTGTTTTATTCCCTGTACGCGACATTTCCCTGAGTTAAACGCGTGTATACGCGGGTTCATATATACCCAACCCGTGTATATGTATTAAAACACTTAAAAAATTATAAAACTCCTTATTTTCAGGCAGAGATCGCGGGTTTTACCTGCTGATCACCTGTTAGTGCCCGTGGCCTCAACTGTCCCCAACCCATTCCTAACTAAAAAACTACTTTGGAATTGGTATAAAATGACACCAAAGGGAAGGCCTAGAGGAGGAGAGAGTATAGAGAAAGGTTATTATATTGAGATTTCCCCCTGATCAGGTCTGAAGACCCTTGTGCCTTCTGCACTTCCCCCATTTGTACAGGAAACCCTTGTTTCCTTGTGTGTTGATGTTCATCCACTAGTTATGGCATCATGGAGTGAGTCTTGGAAGGAGATATGCTAAAGGCTTGAGGCTGGACGAATCCAGAAGGAAGTTTTTCTTGGAGCCTGCGAAAGGTTACTCAGGTGATATTACTCCTTTTGTACATTCTATTTGTCTATAATAAAGAAACACGTCTTGGTTCCTGATATGCTTCTTCTTTATGTTTATGATGTTCATGTTTGAATTCATATTTGAATGGTTGTTTAAATTTCATAACTAACTACCTTCTTTTATAACATGAAGATGATTTCTTTATAAGTCTTTGTCCATATACTGTTATATTCTTTGGAATTGGTTGTTTTATAGGACAAAGGAGTGAAAGGGACTTGAAGAAGGGTTTGGACTCTTGAGGAACTTCTCGAACGTAGGACCTGAGGTACACCCCTCTTACTATAGAATTTTCTTATCATAGCATAATGGTTGTGAGAATGTGTGTTTCTCTGTTTAGACAACTTTCAGTCTGCTAGGGTTTCCACCCAAAAGCCCTAGGGGAGCAAATCCCTCAACACTTACCAGTCCAACATTCAAATGGAATGGTACCTTTAAGTGCTTTGTGAGGAATGTCGTTCTGAATGTATGTTGCAAAATTAATAGCTTCAACCCATAGCTTAGGAGCTAATTATTTGGATTGTAGCATACAATTGGCAATCTCTTTTAACGACCGGTTTTTCTTCTTCGCGACAACATTCTGTTGTGGTGTATATGGCACTGTGTGTTGTAGCTATATACCTACATCAATACAAAGTTGTTGTACGTCATTTTAGACATACTCCCCCCCATTATCAGTACGGAGTATCTTAATCTTACACCTAGACTCATTCTCAGCAAGTGATTTAAATTCTATAAGGCATTCAAATACTTCCGATTTTAATTTCAGAAAAATACCCAAGTAAAGCGAGAGAAATCATCTATGAAGGTGAGTACATAGCAAGCCTTACTGATTGAAGGCTATGGGAATGGGCACGTGATGTCACTGTGAATCAGCCCACGAGGTGAAGAATCTCTTTGTGTCTTCCCTTTGTCAAAATTTTGCTCCGGCGTTGAGGGATTTGCTCCCCTAGGGCTTTTGGGTTGAAACCCTAGCAGACCGAAAGTTGTCTAAACAGATAAACACACATTCACATAGCTATTATGCTATGATAAGCAAATTCTATAGTAAGAGGGGCGTACCTCAGGTCCTATGTTCGAGAAGTTCCTCAAGGGTCCAAACCCTTCTTCAAGTCCCTTTCGCTCCTTTGTCTTGTAAAACAACCAATTCTAAAGAATACAACAGTATATGGACAAAGACTTATAAGGAAATCATCTTCATGTTGTAAAAGAAGGTAGTTAGTTATGAACTTTGAACAACCATTCACATATGAATTCAAACATGAACATCATAAACATAAAGAAGAATCATATCGGGAACCAAGACGTGTTTCTTTATTATAGACAAATAGAATGTACAAAAGGAGTAATATCACCTGAGTAACCTTTCACAGGATCCAAGCAAAACTTCCTTCCGGATCCGTCCAGCCTCAAGCCTTTAGCATATCTCCTTCCAAGACTCACTCCTTGATGCCATAACTAGTGGATGAACATCAACACACAAGGAAACAATGGTTTCCTGTACAAATGGGGGAAGTGCAGAAGGCACAAGGGTCTTCAGACCTGGTCAAGGGAAAATTTTCAGTATAATAACCTTTCTCTCTCTTCTCTCCTCCTTTAGGCCTTCCCTTTGAGGTCTTTTTATACCTCTCCCAAAGTAGTTTTTTAGTTGGGAGTTGGTTGGGAACAGTTAGGCCACGGACACTAAGAGGTGATCAGCAGGTAAAACCCTCGATCTCCACCCGAAAATAAGGAGTTTTATATTTTTTTAAGTGTTTTAATACATATACGTTGTTTGGGTATATTCCTACCCATGTATACACACGTTTAACTCAAGGCAATGTCGTGTACAAGGAATAAAACACTGTTTTATAAATTTGAGACCAAGTCTGGAAGGAGGGGTTGCCCTAGGCCATGAGTGCACCATGAAAAACCATAATAGTGAGATTTAGAGCTATAACATCTGGATGCTTGCCAAGAATGCATCCTTGACATACACGCTTGTGAATTTAATAGCGGGCAATCCTTCTACCATGTTTTCCTTGTTGAGTTGATTCAAGTACTTATAGTTTAGATGGCCAAATATTTCATGCCATAACCTGCTGATATCATTATATTGTGACAAAAATATAGTGATAATATATTTAGGAACAAAGTTGGAGAAGAAATACAAATGAGAACCGTGATCTGCAATTCCATGTGCAAGCTATAAGCCCGTGGAAATGTCGATAATCAGTGCGAAGTTTGAAGTGAACCCCACCTTCCTTCTAGAGCTAGAATGAGTGATATGATATATCGTGAGAATATTTGCAAACAGTGAGGGAACATAAATCATATTTGTAAAGCAGCCCCCTTCAAGGCATACAATTCCTTCTCCGCACACCTTTGCGGGTGTGGCATCTCCCAAGTAAATTGGGGATCTGGTGCTTTCTTCGATGGAGGAAAATTCATCTTTTGATGCAGCCATATGGTTCGATGCACCTGAATCAAGGATCCAAGCTAATGGAGTGTATGTGACAACCATTAAAGCATGATCATCTCATGCTCTCCCTCTCCCATCTCCCGTTCTGTTATCATCCTTCTTCTTTGCTTTCTCGGGCACTGTGAGATTGTGCTGCTACAATTGCTTAGCCATCTCATCGATTGTTTTCCTCATGCAATTTTCTTCGGGAAGAAAACCTTTGGAACAGTAGCTGCAAATTTTTATTTCCTTCTTCTTCTTACCCTTAGGCAAAGAAGAGCTCTCTGAAGATTGTACGGGTCACTCCTTCGATTCATTAAATTTACCCTTCCCTTTTTGCTTGTCTCTTCCACTACTCTTTGGAGCATCAGTAGCCGCAAGTGCTTGGTTCTTTGAACTCTTGATGGCATCCATTTGGACTAACTTAGCTTGATTTTGAGTCAATGCTGCAATGAATTCATTCAATGGAGGCATTTTCCATTTTTCCTGAGTCAATTTAGATGCTTGAAAAGACAATACAAATACGGAATATTCAAGGCCTAATTTCGAGAGAATTGAAAGGATGAATTGATCTTCCTCTTTCTTGACTCCACATGCATCAAGTTCAACGAGGAGGGATTTAAACTTGGTGAAGTATTCTTGAAGGTTGCTGAAATGAGTTGGACTGAGGGATATGAGTTCATTCTCTAGTTGATGCACTCTCATTTCATCTTGCTTACTGAATAGTCCTTCCAATGTGGTCTAGACCACATTGGGAGTAGTGGCTCCACTGACATGAAAGAGGAGTTCTCTGGAAATTGATAGGAATATCAGCTTAATTGCCTCATCTAATTTATTGAAATACTTGATCTTCTCCACTGCAGAAGTTAGTTCAGTCTCTGTTCCCATTGTTACCCTATAAATCCCTTTGCTTCGGAGGAGTAGAGTAATCTTTGTCTTCCATTCGAAGTAATTGAAAGGATTTAGAACGACTTTTGTGGGCTGAGAAAGATGATCCGTTGCTGCTTGCTATGCATCTTGATGATTTATACTTGCAAATAAAATCGTGTACAATCCACTAGATTCGAACTAGCTTTGATACCATGTAGAATTCCTGCAGAAACTCTGATAGATCTATAATTCTAATTAAATTAAACACAAGTAATTTGTTGATATTCAAGAGAGGAGAGAAATAATTTTCTCCATAAAATAAATGTATTAAATTAATGAACAATAGTAATACATGAGCAACCAAACCTCTAATCCCAAAGGGAGGTGGTTATATAGAAATTGTTGAATCTAGAAAACTAGGAAAAAACTAGTAAAAAACCATAAAAGGATAAGAAAGGCTAAAGGGAGGCCTAAAATAGCAACAATGACTCAAGACAACCTATTCCATTTATCAACCATGAGGAAAGCATGAGGAGGGGCACATTTCCCAAGGAAGGCAACTTTAAAACATGCTAAAATGGTCCAGGGGACCAAATCCCTTGATTTAAGGGGGAATCTTCATGTCGAGTGCCAATCCTCAAATAACTCAAGTGGATGAGGTGTGGTTAGGTGTGAACATGCACTTAGATGTCTAAATGGTTTAGGAAAGTGGTTGGACCAATATTTTCATAATATTAAGCCTTTAAAGGAAAATAACAAGGGAAAGTTGGTCCACTAAGCTACTTTACCAAAAACCAGGTGTGAACATGAATTTTAGTGCATGTGGCTAAGTCAAGGATACTTAGGCTAAAAAATAAATGTAGATATTAGGATTATATTCCAACAGAATCTACTCTTCTCTTTATAGCGGAAGTCCATAAAGATCGATGAAAACAGTAATTGACAAGAGGAAGATAATCAATGGCACATAACACAATATGTATCCAGGGAAAGCCACAAGTCAAAACCCCTACTATCTATATTGCATTAATCAGAAATCCAATATGAGAATACAATACTTCTTCTCACAAAAACAATCCCTACACAAGTATAATCAACTCTCAGCTCACAAGCTAGCTCAAGCCAAATCCTTAGCCTATTATGTAGCTCTCCAAGCCCTTATTTCCTTGTGCAATTCCTAGAATGAATAGCTCATATTTAAAGTGATTCATGCTTCCAAAATTCGCAATCTAAACATAGGTCTTTCTCTAATTGCATGCATGGTATTTACAACTCATTAAATCATACAACTGACAATATATTGTCCTTGCACTCTAGTCTCAATTGGGTCTTTCTCTGAACTAACATGCATGAGTTTCTCATGAGGGAATCTTCAATTAACTAGAGTAACACTTATGGATGCACCAATGCACCAACTAACTGTTAGTCCTCTATTAGTTCCACAAACAATTAGAACTAATTTAGCTGATCATAACTCAGTAAACTGAGCTATCTAATTACAACTCAATTTAAACTCAATCTAGACCCCTAAAATTTAAGGAGAACACTTACATGACTTCCAAAAGACTTCCAACTTGAAATTCCTAAGCTAATTAAGTCAACTTAACATAGTTTAACTATTACAAGTTGTTATGAGAAAAGAATTACAATTTAAATTCACAATTTAATTCAAGGACAAATTAAATTGGAATTTCTGGATTCTATTTTTAACATTTCTTGTTGCTATTTTCAACACTCCCTCTCAACAAGAAAGGAATTCAAATCAATCTTGGTCTTGAACCTTTGGAATGTTCTGCATGCAACACTTCTCTATAATTTTGTTTCTATAGCAACTCAAGAAACAAAAAAAAATCCAACTTGAATCAGTATGATGCATTTGTTATCAAAGTCTCTGACTGCTACTGCCTCTGTCGACTAAAAACTCTAAACTTTTGTTGACTCTGCCTTTTTGCATTGTTGTCAACTCTTCTCTGTGCTCTTCAGTATCTTACTTCTCGAACTTTTGTCAATCTGATCTCTGACTGCATCAATTGCGACTAATTCCTCCCGCTATTATGTACTTTGGGCAACTGTAGCAAGGTACAATCCATGAGTTAAAACCTCTCAATGGAACCTGCCAAATTTCGGCACTCTTGGGACTATCACTTCACATCGCCCCACCTCACACCTGTAGGTATGGTTGCATGTTCTCCCTCTGCCCACTTGGCTTGAAATTCCCCCCTTGTTAGCACTCCTCAGTGTCCCAAGGCTAAGAAAGGAGACTGATGGAGGTAACCTCAAACCAACTTTGGATCTGGTATGCCTAGCCGGATAGTGTCCTAGGTCATCAAAATATTTAATGTGTCATCATATAGGTCATGGTCTAGGATTTCACTTGATTTTCATCATTATGTCAGTCATCAAAATCAAATAAGGGAGTCATGTCCATCATTTGGATCAGCATCATGAAGATAAGGCAATAGAAGACATCATTAAGGAGTAGTAGGCACAGATCAAATAGTTATAATATGACCTTTCTAAATCTAACCACATGGTGGCATTCTTACAAAAAGAAAACAAAGAGCTAAGGAAAACCCTAGTAAAGCAAGGCAAAGTGAAAATGGACTCTTCATCAGCAAACAAATCAGCATAAAGGATAAGGGTAAGGACATCATGGATGTAAAGCAGCAAGATGAAGACACACAGGTACATCTTGAGAGGAATACCACTAGGGCTATGGCAAAGAAAGGACAACATTTGGAAAGCCATCTTCATCCCCAACCCTAGACACCATTGATGACACTATAGTAGTTGAGTTTGAGAAAGACAAGGAATATTGGCTTGAGAAGGTCAATGAGCACCTAGATATGCTCCTAAAGAAGAGCATCCAAGCATTCTAATTCCTCATGTCATATTTATTGAGCATTTCTCCATCATTGAGCTTCATCCCAGCCACCAGGGCATCCAAATGCCTCCTCAAAACACTTTCTTACCTACTACGCTGTTCTTCTAGCTTCTATGCTACAATTTTGAATTTGGAGGCAAAGCATGCATCAAAGGGGTTCCTTTCAGCATTTCACAGGTTTTAGCATCTCCTTGGCAAGTAAGTAGACATTTGTCACCTTTCTTATGCATCATTCTTCTTAGAAAACTCAGTGAAAATCCCTCTCTTAGGGTTTCACTGTGCTTTTGGTTTCTATGTGTTTTTTCTTCATTACAGTGATAAAACACCTAAATTTTATGCTCTATCACCCTCACTTACACCTCACATACCTCCCCTAAACATTTCCTGTACCCATTCCCTTCATCTCCCTCATTTTCCCTACAAACCCTAGCCTACGTTACGCTTTTGGAAAATTCCTAGGCTAAGACTGCGTTTTAGACCTTTTCACACCTTTCCCTCACTCTTTTCAAGAAATTCCACCTCCCTACACTCCCTAACATTTATCCATACCTCCTATGATTTTCCCACAAATTTACCTAATCCCTAACCCCTCCATTCCCTTTCCTCAATACAACAGTCCTTTTTTCCCTGTTTTTCCAATCATACCCTACCCTTCCTTCCTACCAAGATAGGGTTTTATCATGTAAACTGAAACCATGGATAGTGAGAACAAAAAGTACAACAAAGGAGAGAAAGTTTCTAGATATGAACCAACTCATATCCAAGAAATCATGGCCTCATCTTTCATCAAGAAATCCTTTAAAGATGTAGGCTTCTTAGGTTTTTGTTGAAAGGATTCAAGAGGCAGGTTTCCATACCAAATTGACAAGTCTCTTTGCCACCAATCTTAGAAGGGGTAAGGCCAACAGGGACACCAAGCTTCAGAGACACATGGCAAGGCACTACTACACCAGGAACTGGATTTCCAAAATTAGGGTTAGGAAAATGAAAAAGAAGCTAAAGAAAACCCTAATCAAGCTAAAGAAGAGAGACAACCTTGATTTGCTTGCTGATGCATCATTGATTTTCCAATCCATCACTCTGAAAGAAAAAGAAAAATTTTGAAGCAAGTTTGAGAAATTTTGGTCAAATTTTGGAATTTTTGGCAATTTGACAATTTCATGATGCACAAAATCACAACGAGTTCACGTAGTGCTTCTTCTCAGACCCTCCAAATGATAAAATTTTTGCATGGATGGATAGATATGGGTTAGTACATTGCAGATATACACTTGGTTTTCCATGCCACTTCACATGTTGAAAGGAAAAGCTAAAAAACTACCTAAAAAACATGTTTCTGCCACCCTGCTAGACCCCACGTTGTGCTTCTGGGAGTACTTTTGGGAGAATGAAGTTTAAGGTGGCTTGGAGGTGAATTTTTGTTGGTTTAAAGGTTCTAAGATCTACTAGACATCCTAATATATCTTCATCGACCCTTAATTAAGTAAAAAGATCAAGGAAAACCTCTCAAAAGTGCCCTCAAAGCCTCACGTTGTGCTTTTATCCCTCATGTTGTGCTTTTGTCCCTCACGTTGCGCTTTTGACTGTTTTTGGTAATCATTTTCAAAAGAGGTTTTTGACCAAATGAAGATGAATTTTGAAAAACAAGAGGAGGTTTTTGTTACGGATAGATGAAATCACAATAACCTCTTTCAATTTCTACACATGTTTCGTGGATTGGGAGATATTCAAGCTTTCTTGCAGGCCTATTTCAGAAAATCAAATTCTCCAATTTAATTGGTTGTTTTAGCCATTCTTTTGTGGCACAAATTCTCAGAATATTGGAATGAATTCCATAAAAATGAGAGAGTTTTTTCTTCACAATAACCTTATCTACAAAAACTCTCCCATTTTTGTAAAAAGTGTTATGCTTAAGAAGATATCAGCTCATCTTTGACCCATATTGTTTCGCTATGCTTTTGCAATACACGTTGCGCTTCTGTGGAAGAAAGTCAATTTTCGAGTTTTGCTTGGTCAAAGTCAACTCTTGTCATTGTAATTTTTTTCTTATGTGTTTGCATAATGTAATTAAGTGTCATAGTGATGGTAAAGGTCAATTTCATGTAAATTTCATTGTAATTAATTCTTGTGAAGTCAAAGTGAATCAGTTAGGGCTAAATTGGGAGTTAGTTTCTAAACTCCCTAGTTTTAGGTTTGGTTAGAGAGATTGATGTAAACAGTTCCTATCATGATGGATTCGACCTTTAAGAGGGGGAAATGGTGTTTTTTATCTATATGTAGCTAGATCTAAGTAAAATCAAAGGTTGGATGCTTGAGAGTCAAAGGCTGTGAAACTAGTGTACACATCACTTTTGTTGGAGTAATATAGGCGATTTGCAGCTATTATCTTGGGATTCATGTGGTATGATTTTGTGACAATGTTTCTTCTTTGTTTTATCATCAGTATGAATTTTATGTCTCCTTAATTCCATCTTAATGCTTTCATGTGATCATCTTAGTAGTCTTCAAGCATAATTCATATGTTTTTGTTTTGTTTGATGAGATTTTCATGCTATGTGTTATTTCCTCTGATAAATGAATTCATAACTTTATGATCATTTTGATCCTTCCCTATTTCAACCTTGTACCACAATGAAAACTCAAAAATGTCACTGAACATACCTACCTTTCCCCATTATATCTTTGCAGCTGATCTTTTGAAACCCTGACCTAGTTTCCTAAACCTATTGACCCTATTCCAATGAACCCTAATATCAAACCCTGCTAAGCTTTGAATATATAGCTTGAGATATATCTTCCTCTCCAGTCACTCATTGGCTATGACATCATGGAGAGAGACCTCTCTGATTTGGTAGGGCTAGCTACCATATCCAAATTTAGTTTGAGGTTACCTTCGTAGGTCTCCTTTCTCAGCCTTGGGACACTGAGGAGTGCTAACACCCCTACTGGAGGTCTTTGCGTGAGTGGATGCCTCCACTTGGTCTCCTCTTAGCTTCTCTAATTATGGCTACTCCATAATTTCTTGAAGTTGCTTTTGAGATTTCTTCTAGGGATGCATGTTGAGATGTAATTTGCTCTCCCTCTCAACTGCCAAGTCTCTAACCTTTGCCTTTCTCCTCAAGGCTTTGCATGCATCTTGTACCTCAAGAGCATACAAGTTCTTGACTCATGCACCAATCTGTTTCACCTGTCCCGTGGTGATGTGTCTAAGGAACACTTTTCCTTTACTAAAATCACATCATAGCCACGGTCTTCCAATACCGCGACTGAAACAAGATTCTTCTTTAGTCCTGGAACATACATCACATTTGTGATCCTGAGAGGGGAGCCAGACTCCCTCTGGAAGGTAACTGTACCAATCTCAGTAGCTATATACCGCCCGTCATCTCCAAACTCTATGTTCTGCTTGAGGTCTTTCTCCTTAAAATCACTAAAGGGATCTCTGCTTCTCTTCATATGGAATGAGGTATCGCTGTCAAGATACCACATGCCTCCCATTATAGTGTTGATCATGCATGCAATGAGAGTGAAATCAAGTTCATATTTTGAAGCTAGAGCTTCACCTGCTACATCTACTGTAGGCTACTTCTTGCTTGATTTCTTCTGTGGGAAATTCGTGGCATAGTGCCCGTGCTTGTGATAGTGAAAACACTTGACTTTTGACAAGTCCATCTTCTTGCCACCCACCTCGCCTTGGGACTTCTTTCCCTTGGCCTTATTTACCTTACCTACTAAGGCAAAGTCCTTTGCCACTTCCTTGGAAGAGGTCCCATCTCTGGTGTTTCGTCGAAACTCCTCTTGAACCAAATCCAACCACATTTGTTCCCAATCTAACAGCTTCTCCCTCCCATTGATAGAGTCTTGATAACTATGCCAAATATTGAGAAGTCTTAGAAGAGCTAGGCTCACCATATCATCCTTGGAAACAACGATTCCAACACTTCCAAGCCCATCCCGACAATGGGTGAACTTAGTCAAGTTATTTGGAAATGAGTCACTCGCCTCCATCTTGATTTTTTGAAGCTTTTCCTTCAGTGCTAACTTCCTATGGTCACTATTGTTCTGAAACAAGTTCGTCAATGCTTTCCACATAGCATGCAGAGTTTCCTTTCCATGGAGACTCGAGACGTTGTGGTCTTGAACTCTCTCAAGGATAATTTGCCTCACCCTTGCCACACACTTCTTCCATTCAACGAGATCTTTTGCATCTGATGTTCGTGGCTTATGAATGTCTTGATCAATGAATTCCTCCAAGCCATTATCCTCCAACACAAACTCCATCCCGTCCTTCCAGGCTATATAATTTGAGCTGCCATCCAAGGCATGCTCGAGCCGCAAACTGTAGAATGCCATCTGTCGATCCTGAAGTATGTAATGCAAATTCATATTTCACCTGTAACCCTGAACTCAAAAACTTTGAAATCTCCTCTACTGTACTGTAATCAACACTGATACCATGTAGATTTTCCTGTAGGTTTAGTAGCTGATGTAATTTCCTAAAACACAAGACAAGCATCTACTCTTTCCTTTACAGCAAAGCCCATAAAGATCGATGAAAATGGTAATTGACAGGAGGAAGATAATCAATGGAACATAACACAATATGTATCCAAGGAAAGCCACAGCTCAAAACCCCTACTATCTATATTGCATTAATAAGAAATCCAAGATGATAATACAATGCTTTTCTCATAAGAACAATCCCTACACAAGTATAATCAACTCCATGCTCACAAGCTAGCTCAAGCCAAATCCTTAGCCTATTCTGCAACTCTCCAAGCCCCTATTTCCTTGCACAATTCCAAGGATGAATAGCTTGTATTTAAAGGGAATTCATACTTCCAAAACTGCACAGTCCAAACATAGGTCCTTCTATGATCACATGCATGATATTTACAACTCAGTAAATCATACAACTGATAGTACACTATCCCTGCACTCTAGTCTCAACTAGGTCTTTCTATGAACTGACATGATGAGTTTCTCATGAGGGAATCTTCAGTTAAATGGAGTAACACTTGTGGATGCACCAGTGCACCAACTAACTATTAGTCCTCTATTAATTCCACAAATAGTCAGAACTAATTTAATTGGCCACAATAAGTTGAGTTATCTAATTACAACTCAATTTAAACTCAATCTGGACCCCTAAAATTTAGGGAGAACACTTATATGACTTCCAAAAGGCTTCCAACTCGAAATTCCTAAGCTAATTAAGTTAACTTAACTTAGTTTAACTATCACAAGTTGCTATGAGAAAAGAATTATAATTTAAATCCAAAATTTAATTCAAGGAAAAATTAAATTGGAATTTTTGGATTCTATTTTTAACATTTCTGCTTGCTATTTTCAACATTTAAATATCTGATGTATAAGAATAAGCTTCACAATATGGAATCCAAGAGGCTCCCAAAAAGTGCTTCTAACTTCGGTCAAAACCCCCACCTGCCCCTCAAGCGTGGGTGGCATCAGGATGCCCAGTCTTGGCTCAACCTTTGGGGTATTAAGGAGGAGATCATCATGGGAAGAAAGGACGATATCAAAGATACTATTACCTCTAGTTTTAAGGACAAGATGTGGAATGATAAGGAGCTAGAAGGTAAAAGGAAGCTAAGGTACTATAAAGAGGTGATCAACCCCACCCTTGATAACCAGGATTATCTCTCTATGTTTAATAGCACTAAGAAGAAAATGAAGATTGCTAGGATTAGAACTATCTCCCAATATTCCCTCCGAGAATAGAATTTGCCAAATTTGTGATAATAAAAAGGTGGAAGATGAAAAGCACTTCCTTTTAGACTGCCTGACTCTTGCCCGCATCTGATATCAATTCCTTATCATCAACCACACCTCCAATCTTCTTGACTTATTAAGCCAACCCAACTATAACAATCTTGGAACGTGGTGCCCCTTGATCACAAAAACAAGATTTTGAAGGACAATTACACTATCTTTTCTTGAGGTCCGATAGACCACATTGGTCTTCATGGACATTAATCATCATCATCATCATCATCATATTTTTTTAATTGAAAATTTATTTATAATTTTATTAATAAAAATATATTACAATATAATTTTATTAATTTTAACTTTTTATTATTAATTTAACCAACATTTAAATTTTTACACTCAAACATTATTACTTTACTTTTTTATTTAAGCGTGCATGTAAATATTTACAAACATTTATGACTACAACTCTCCAATACTTTTTTGTTGTTAAATTTAATTTTTAAAATGTTATTAAACAAAATATTTATAAAATATTTTGATTTTGAAATGAGATATGGTTTTTGGACATGTGCTATTGATAAGCCATCATATTGTAGCAAAACTTATTTACAAATTTATAATATCCATAATAAAGTGAGATTGAATATTCATAATTAAATTAAAATTCACTATTCAATTTATATAAACAAACTTTTTATATTACATTTGTCTTAAAGACAAATCTTTATAAATATAAATCACAAAAATGCATCTCATCAATTATTCTATAATTATATATTTTACTGTAACATGTATATTATAATTTTTTTTATTTAATTTTTTTTCGGTACTTCTATTTTATAAAAAAATTAAATTCCCAGTAAAATAGATACAATACCTTGTAAGGAGAGCTTCAGCGTAAATCACATAAGAAAGACTTTGGTCGACGCGTTTCCAACCAACCAATGTGGTTCATCATCAGGACGAGTTGAAGATACAGATCCAGATCAGCGTTTTAAATAGTCTAACCAGAGACTCCAACGGCTAAAACAATCTAACGGCTACTTTATCACTCAAGAACCCCAGTCAAACTTCATCTAACCGATTTAATATTAAAATACTATTATATTCATGGAGCTAGGTTAACCAGGTGAATAATAAAACAAAACAAAGGTTAATCTATTAAAAATAATTCATTTATTTAATATAAAATATTGCTCTATTATATATAAAAATGTATAAATATATATAAAAATGTATAAATATATATATGTCAATATTTATTTAAATGATTCATTCATTAAATATATCCAAATATATATGTATATTCCAATAATTTATTATTATACCTAATTTTCTAAATACCCTAATTTTATTATTGTTGTCATAATTGTGATTAGTATTATTTATAATTAATATGAAGTTAATTTTATAGAAAAAGGTTAAATTAGGTCAATTAAAAATTAATTAATTAAACTTATTAATGATTAATTATAATATTATATTGTATAAAAATATTATATAATTAATAATATTAAAAAAATTAATTAATTAATTAATTTATTAATATATATATGCCCTAAATAAAAACTTAGGTTGGTTATACATAATAATTTTATAGAAAAAAGGTTAAATTATGTCAATTAAAGATTAATTTATTAATTCACTACAATAATGTTATATATTAATTATTAATATAATATGTATGAAATAATAATATATATAATTAATAATATTAAAAATAAATAATTTATTAATATATTAATATAT